>OX439047.1:16732105-16997105 GCA_949317995.1 Acholoe squamosa | reverse complement strand
TTCAAAGGGTTAACAGCAATCTGTTCATAATACAAACCCCTATATTACAGCACAGTAGCCATACTGCAGCAGCTGATACAGCTATCCATGCACCCATGGTGTTGAGAGGCTACTGAGACCTGTAATTGATTTAGACACTAGAACCACTGTTATGGTGACAGGGGTTGGACAGTACTGTATCCTGATACTGCCCTCTTCTTCCTGCATCCCATCCTTAGTCCCATTCCTCCATGTGCTTAGCTAAACCTGTAATGGCCGCTTATATATTAATGTATTATGCCCATTGGTCTTCACGATGCATGAATGGGTCCTGGTTAGTAACTCGTCAGGGCTGCATTCATGCATCATGCCGAGCCTAGACGGAGAAGGGTCCAGGAAAGTGCTGGGGAGCAGCCTCGCCAGCACTTCATCGGTGCATCATGCCCACAAATGGGTATGATGCACTCCTGTATCAGCGGCCCTGAAAGGGTTAGGGATCCAGTGACAGTTCTCCCTCCAATGCCTTTCAATACCCATCTCGCCAACAAGACATTGATTCGCACAACCCTCCTGATACCCACTTATTGATCTTCTAACCCTTTAAAATTGGTATCATGTCTGGAGTTGTTTCATTCACATTATACAGTATGATACACTGAGCAAGTGCTGGTCAACCCTGCATTGGTGCATCATGTCAACCCTATGGGAGTGTATTAACTGTCGCCATGATGCACAAAGACAGCAACGATGAGTCATTCGCTAGACCTCTATTTCTATATTTTGTTAGCAAAAGGGCATTTTGCATTAAAGCATTAATTCTGCCCTTAAAGGGTTAACACCCACATATCGATCTCGGTCTTAGAGCTCTGTCTCCATCCCTCCCCATGTCCAACATATCTAGCCACCGTCTGGCTTCTGTCCATGGAAAGCCCTGAACCCTTGTAAGGGCCGCAGGATACCACTAGGGCCATGTCCCTCTTTGTAGATATCATGATAATGCAGTACTGGGGAGTCTCCCCACCCATTGTTATGGCATCATTTTGAACCTTTGGTAGGGCATCAGTCCCATAGGGTTAGGATGGTACATGAATACAGCCCTGTCTAGTAGACTCACTAGGGGTGCTTTCATACATCATGTTAATAAATGGGCAAATTCATTAGATGCAAGTGTGGTCCTTAATGGTTTGATCCATCACGCCAACGCTATGGGGTAGATAGACTCCCAAGTGTATGTATTAATGTCCCATCATAACAATTGTGTCCAATGCATTGAGGTGCCATGTGGCTTCTAAGGGGTTCAGAAGCCACCCCAACAGGTTTCCCCTTCCCTCTCCCTCCACCCCTGTCCCCCCTCCCTTTCTCCTCTTCCCATCCATTCTGGCTTGTCGGAGGATAATCTTTCCAGCTGGGTTCTGCCTCCTATAGGGCAATACCAGTGACAAGGGCGCCCCCCACAGGACGTCTTTGGTATTAGAGCAGTGGGCCAAACATGGCAACTAGCTAGATTTTGATGTGATACCCACCATTATGGAATTGGAGAGAGAAGCGATCCCTGGTGTCAATCTTTTAACCATTTGAGAGCCGCTAATACCCATAGTCCACTGGGCATCTTCGGCCAACTTTGGCCATACATTTCCTACACAAAAGTCGGCCGAAGAGGCCCAGTGGACTATGGGTATAATGCAATAATACAATGGCGGGCATTAGTCGCCTAAATGCATAAATGCACTCCATGGCTAGTCTCCTTACCATGATGCCCCACAGGATGCACATTGCTTGTACGATGCATCAATGTAGTGATGCATGATACATGAATGCAGCAGTGGTGAATTACTAAGAAGTGCTGCATTTGAATGGACAGGGCATATATTGTAAAGTCCATAGTCCACTTGGCCTCGCGATTAAGCCATACATTTCCTATATAAATTCCTGTGACGGGGCCTAGTGGACTATGGATGTAAGGGCTGAAAGATTTTATCCCCATGATTTACAGATCAGACAGCCGCATTATACTGTACTTAAACCTTTATTGGCCACATCATCTTTAAGCGTGGCCTTTTTTCATGATGCATAGATAAGAACTGATGCTCATCAGAATTTAATTCTTTTTAAAGTGTTTTATTGGGAAAATACTGGGTACATTGTAACCGGTATTTTTACCTAGCATCCACGCATTGTGGTACCTCCGCCTAATACTAAAACTACGAAGAGCTGGATAAACCCCAAAGCTTCACCATGATGAACCAATATAATACTACAGGGGAGCTACTCACGGGCATGCACTAAAGTGTCTTGGTGATAAGTGAAATGTGTGGTGTGCTGCAGTCCTTGAAGGGTTAAAGAGAATGGACGTATTCTATCATCATAAATGAGACATCAGACAGATGCCTCACGTCATGTTCCCCTGTGTCTAGAGACCAAGCTTCTCGTGTGACATGAACTGATTGTACTACTTAACCTAAACGGCAAGCCCCGGAAGTTGTCGGTGTCGACGTGGATGTGACCGTAGTTGGCCACTCAAACTCACTCTGACAGCAACCAGCGAAAGTGACCGCAGGATACCGATGACGGCGGTCTCGCTAGTCCTGAGGACTAAGGCGTCTGCCGCGTCCGCGCTGGCCCTGTTTGCCGCGTACGCTGCAGCGGCCAGCAGCAGCCACGCGCCGACATCTAGTCCTGGGGACTAGAACACGCCTTTACTCGGCGTTCTACAGTTTAGTCCTCAGGACTAAACAGGTGGTCCCTGGGACTATGAATCTCATCCCCAGGGCACCATGACTATTCGCTACTCTTGGATGATTATGAGCCAGGGTCTAAGTCCCAAGGACTGTATCTTTAGTCCCTGGGACTAATGTGTAGTCCCAGGGACAATCCTTAGGACTAAGGCCTTACGTTTTATTTTTACAACCACATGGGTACGCGGAACAGCCCTCGGTGCTAGAAAGACATAGTCCCTGGGACTAAAAATTTAGTCCTGAGGACTAAAGATTATAGTCCTCAGGATGATATTTTAGCCCTGAGGACTACACATCTAGTGCTAGTGACCTAGTGCTAGTGACTAGAGACATTCCTGGTGATTGGACGTTAGTCCTGAGGCCTACAACTTTAGTCCTAAGGACTTAAAGTGTAGTCCTCGGGCTAGAAGAATGGTCTGAAGGCTAGAAATAGATCAACGCAGCCTTTTCCATATCTATACCCTGGTACAAGGTTCAGTCCCTGGGACTAACTGTTAAGTCCTGAGGGCTAAAGATGTAGCTGCCTGGTCCTCAGGACTAAAGATGTAGTCCTGGGGACTAGAGACATAGTCCCAGGGACTACTATTTCAGTCCAGCCGGTCCTGAGGACTAGGTCTTAGTCCCGAGGACTATCTATATCTGCCAAGTCTCAAGGGGTAGGTGGGATGTAGGGTCTTAGTGCCAAGGACTATGCTCTAGGACCATAGGCCTACCTTCAGTCCTTTAGTCACCATTGCACTACTTGTAGTCCCAGTGACTACTGTGCAGTCCCAGGGACTAAAGATACAGTCCTGGGGACTGCAACATTGTCCTTGGGACTAGAGACACAGTCCTTGGTCCCCAGGACTGTATCTTTAGTCCCTGGGACTACACAGAGCAGTCCTGGGGACTAAGAAGTAGTCCTCAGGACTAAATTTGAAGTCCTGGGGACTACATCCCTAGTCACAACTACATTAGACATCAATCAATGAATTAGTCCACAGAACCACATGCATTAGTCCTGAGGACTAGGTAAATGTTTTTGTAGTCCTCAGGACTAAAAAAGTAGTCCCTGAGTCTACGAATTAGTCCCCAGGGCTAAAAGCTTAGTCCTGGAGACTAACAGCACAGTCTTATACAAAGTCATGCCGTCTGCAGGGTAATTCATGGGAATGTACAATTAGTCCCTAGGACAATATCCTCATATTCTTAGTCCTGGGGACTAGGCTTTAGTCCTTAGGACTTAAGCATCGCATTTTTATTAGCTATAGTCCTGAGGACTACCACTACACCCGCGCACACTGCGGGCGGCTCCGTGTAGAGTGCGCGTATTTAGGTCAGCGCAGACGCGCCAGTCACCTTAGTCCTCAGGACTAGCTAGACCGCCGTCATCGGTATCCTGCAAAGTGACCCTATGAGTTGCAGTGCTTTCGGTGTGTGGTGGCGCTGTCGTATCCCGAAAGTCGAGCATCCCAGAAGTTGGCCATAATTTTCAAAATAATTAATTCGAACGTTACGCCTTTCATAATTCTATGGTGTAGGGACAGTATCATTAGGGTTAGGGCTAACATCAAATTCTATAAGAAGAGAGGCATGTTATCATGGTTTTCATGGTTTTTTTTTTTTTTTAAATATTTTCATTGATGTTTGCGGCCCCTGAACGATAACTTCTGGGATGCGCCAGCTTCTGGGATATGACAGCACCACATGCAAACTGGAAGTTTTGGTATTGAAAAACAGTAAAAGATTCATGCTAAACAAAAGGAGTTACAACAAAATTCATGCGTTTGCCGCTGTAATGGTAGCCTATTAGTCTCCTGGCCAGCCCTCGTTCTTGGGCCCAGAACGTAGGTTACCCAGCTAACCGGGCCCTGATATATTCATTCAGAGGCCCAGCAATTGATGTCCACTGAGTCTGCAGAGGGCTCAGCCTAGTCTTCCTGGGCCCCAGATATCAAGTCACAAAAAAAGCAAAGGCATGGCATATGATTTTACATTTCAAAACAATACACAACAAGTAGGTAGGTCCTAGAGTTAAGATATCAAAGACAAACCCCACTTAAGACTAGGGACCCAGTTTTCATTGGGGGGCTTAGGAAACTACTCTGAAAGTTTCACTAACACAACACCAGTGCCACCGCTTACCATCGCTCCTTTAGCGATGGTCCCGTCTAAACGTAGGTAAGGAGTGGCGATTTTGCAGAAGATCTGCTTCTGGATACTAGGTAGCCTATACTCGGCCCAGAAGGGGCCTATACACATGCAAAAAGTTTTGGTGCATTAGGATGAGTTTGATCACGTTTTGAATCATGACATTCACACTATCAATGACAGCAGAGAGGGTGTCAGGGTTAGGGAGTAGTCATTATTTATCAACAGGGAGGGGGGGTTGGTTGGTTTTGGTTCAGAGGCTTGAAAATCTTTTACGCCCCCACCTTGATGGTAGTAAGATTTTTTTGCAACCCCCCTCACCGGAGGCACAGAGAATTTTCTCACCTTTCTTTCATCTATAGTAGCATGCAGTCTTTTTTTTGCTAAAAAGAGGGTAAATTTTTGCCCCCCCCCCCCCCAAGAGAGGTCAAAATTTCTTTAGCCCCCCCCCTCTCGAGAGGGGTCTGAAACCCCGTTGATAAATAATGACCATTCCCTTACATGCAGAGCTAGCAGAGGTCGGGTTACACGCAGAGCTGGCAGAGGGTTTCGGGGTTACACGCAGGGCTGGCAGAGGGTGTCGGAGTTATGCACAGGGCTGGCAGAGGGTGTCGGGGTAATGCACAGGGCTGGCGGAGGGTGTCTGGGTTATGCGCAGGGCTGGCAAAGGTTGTCGGGGTTATGCACAGGGCTGGCGGAGGGTGTCGGGGTTATGCACAGGGCTGGCTGAGGGTGTCGGAGTTACAAGTAGGGCAAGCGGAGGGTGTCAGGGTTATGCGCAGAGCTGGCAAAGGTTGTCGGGGTTATGCGCAGGGCTGGCAGAGGGTGTCGGGGTTATGCGCAGGGCTGGCAAAGGTTGTCGGGGTTATGCACAGGGCTGGCGGAGGGTGTCGGGGTTATGCGCAGGGCTGGCAGAGGGTGTCGGAGTTATGCACAGGGCTGGCAGAGGGTGTCGGGGTTATGCGCAGGGCTGGCAAAGGTTGTCGGGGTTATGCACAGGGCTGGCAGAGGGTGTCCGGGTTATGCACAGGGCTGGCGGAGGGTGTCGGGGTTATGCGCAGGGCTGGCAAAGGTTGTCGGGGTTATGCACAGGGCTGGCGGAGGGTGTCCGGGTTATGCACAGGGCTGGCGGAGGGTTTCCGGGTTATGCACAGGGCTGGCAGAGGGTGTCCGGGTTATGCGCAGGGCTGGCAGAGGGTGTCGGGGTTATGCGCAGGGCTGGCAAAGGTTGTCGGGGTTATGCACAGGGCTGGCGGAGGGTGTCGGGGTTATGCGCAGGGCTGGCAGAGGGTGTCGGAGTTATGCACAGGGCTGGCAGAGGGTGTCCGGGTTATGCGCAGGGCTGGCAAAGGTTGTCGGGGTTATGCACAGGGCTGGCAGAGGGTGTCCGGGTTATGCACAGGGCTGGCGGAGGGTGTCCGGGTTATGCGCAGGGCAAGCGGAGTGTGTCGGGGTAACACGCAGGGCTGGCAGAGGGTGTCAGGGTTACACGAGGGACTGGCGGAAGGTGTTGGGGTTACATGTGGGGCTCGCAGAGGGTGTCGGGGTTACAGTATGAATAATAGGCCTATGCAGGGCAGGGTGTGCATGATACACAGGATAGGGGAGGGTGTGCGCATGATAAGCAGGGTGGGGGAGGGTGTGCATGTGATATGCAGGGTGGGGAGGGTGCCTGCATGATACACAAGGTGGGGGAGGGTGTGAGCATGATACACAGGGTGGGGGTGAGGGTGTGCACATGATATGTAGGATGGGGGAGGATGTGGGCATGATATGCAGGGTGGGGGAGGATGTGTGCATGATATCCAGGGTGGGGGGGGGGGAATTTCAGACCCCTCTTAGTGGGGAAAAAATGTTTTACGCTTTTGAGTGAAAAAATCCCACTAAAGAATAAAAGGTGGGGGCCAGAAAATTTTCAGACTCCTCGGATGGGGGGCAGAAAAACCTTTTTCGCCGCCAATACGCAGAATTTCATCCCCATTTTATTGTTAAAAAAGCAAATTGAGAATTATTGCCACCTCGCTCACAGTAGACATTAGCCTCATCTAACTAGTTTGAGCCCGTGGATAGAGGGGTTGGGTTGCCCATCGATTGGGACACAGTGCAGAAACCCTACACAGTTTGTGTATTTGTACTAAAGGCCTGTAGGAGGTGAAAGGGGGTACATTACATGGCAATTACTTTTCTCATCGCCACCATTCAATAACACTCACCATCTCCCATCTTCTATGATTCCCCTCTCCCATATTCCAAGCCCATGTGCACTGTATGTGTCTGTATGTGAGCATGCTGCGGATATTAAGCTATAATTATTAGCTTACTCCATATATAGGCCAAAAATAAAAAAGGGAATAGTGTATGATATTATGTGAGATTATATGAAAGTAATTGATACTCATAGTAAAAACAGATTTTTGATGTGTCAACGCGTTGTACAATTTCACATCTATTTAGGATATTGATATGAATATTGTCTGTGCTTATCAGTTTGGGAAATGCTCTAAAATGCAGTATTTTATGATATATCAGTTATAAAATTCAATTATAACTGCAAATAGATTGATACCGTACGAAACTTAATAACCTGCTTATATAGGAGCAGCCTCCATCCCGGGTGAATGGTGGACCTTATAGTTTGGGTATTGGTTAACAATATACTGAAAAATGTGTTGAAGTCCGGGTCAAAATCCACCAGGATTCACGACCTCTCTCCACAGAAATCAGTGACAACAGTACAGGAGCTCTGTGCCCAGCCCTAAACCACACTGTCAGAAAATGCCATCAAATTAATGGCGGTTCTTTGATAACTTTTGGACAAAGATTCCACCATATTGCAGAGATTCCTTGTAGCACAGCTCTTTTCTGCACTGTCATCTGGGGCTTCATTGTAGAAATAAGACTGCTTCACTGCATTATAATTATTGTGGTCCACTCTTCTATTATATGAAGATCCCTGGTAGATTCAACAGTATCAGCCCTCCCATACAGCCCACCAAATACCCGAACCCCACCCACACTGAGGTCCATCCCCTGTACAAACCTCCAGGGTATACTTGGCAGTGAAGACCCTTAACCCATTTAGACCAGCAATGTCCTGTAATGTAGCATGGTTTTGAGGGAACCCTACCTTCATGCACTATACAGGCTTCTATTATCGTAATGCAGGGGTGCAGCGCTAGCTTTGTACTCATGCATTGTGTCAATGAGTGCGAGAGTGATGCACTTGTGGTACTCTTAACTGGTTGTCGTAATGTAACCATGTAATGCTGGTCAACAACTCATTGCCTCTGCATCTTTGCAAAAAAAAGTCTTTATGCACTAAGTCATCTATTAAGGGTTTAGAGTCCCCACATCCAAACACACACCTATTCCCCTGTGGTAGGTTAAATACTACTAACATGGTGGGTGTGAAGGGGAAGCGGGAGCAACAAAGTATCCGAGGCTATCAGGCATAGCTTGGGCCCTGCATGACCTGCCTACAACAAAGCTTTATACTGGCACCCCCATGATACTCTTGTCTTAAAGCGTTATGGCCACTATTAATATGAACTCAGCCTGTAACCCCCGTACCGAAACTGGACCAATGCTAAATTTGTTTAAAAACAGTTCATTGTTACAAATGTATATCAGTATCAATATCACGCAGCAACGATTGTATTCACAGCACTGGTGGTTATACTATACTGTCTAATATAGATCGACATGTGAATTGCACCTAACAAGCCGATTCCTATCCTTACACAATGACATGAATCTCAGCTCCTCTGGATTTAGCTTTCGAATAAAAAGTGCACTGGTCTATCCCTGCTTGGACAAGATACAGTGAAACTCGATCCGGAACCAAAATGGGAAGAGTACCCTCTCATACTGAGCTTCTCTCCTCACCCTGAGCTACTTCTCTCATCCTGAGAGCTGCTTCACTCACATTATGATACTCATATACTCAGCTGTTCCCTCATCCCAAGCTGCTCCCCTCACACTCAGCAGCTTTATTTTATGTGAATAACTTCTTCCCGTAGAGATAGCATTGCAGAGCTAATCGCCACACCCCCAGTGGCATAACATGTCTCGATCCACCACAGCGGCCGAACCACCACTGCAGCCTCGTTCCGGGCGCATGTAAACATTCAAAATGGTGGACTGCTGCTCATACGAGGAACTACGGTACCGGATTTTGCTGATTTTTTTCTAATTTAAACCCTCTAAAACATAAAATAAATAGAGAACTAAACTCCCCTGGTGTCCTCGGTGGCCGATTCACCCCTGGGGGGTATCTCCCCCTCAGGCTAACGTCCTCAGGGGAGACACCCCCGTCATGGTGGATCGGCCATCTCGTACACCACGGTCGTTCAGTTCTCTCTATTTTTACTCAGCCACTCCCCTCACCCTCAGTCACTCCCCTCAACCTCAGCCACTCCCCTCACACTCAGCCACTACCCTCAAACTCAGATGCTCCCCTCACCCTCAGCTGTTCCCCTCACCCTCAGCTGTTCCCCTCACCCTCAGCTGCTCCCCTCACCCTCAGCTGTTCCCCTCAGCTGCTCCCCTCGCACTCAGCCGCTCCCCTCATACTCAGCCACTCCCCTCACACTCCGACCTTAACTGCTACCCACACTCTCAGCTGCTCCCCTACAGTGAGCTTCTTGCTCATCCTCAGCTGCTCTGCTATCTCTGAACCATCTCCTTTAAGGCCTGTGTATGTAGGTTTGGTCAGTGTAGGGGGAGCAGCTCAGTATGGGCAGAGTAGCTCAGTATGAGGGCCCTGGTAGGGAGGGCGAGCAGCTCCAGAGAGCAGTGTTTACAGTTCTTATCTGCCCGCTGTGTCGCATCTACAGAACCACTCATCCCTCGCCCTGCTGACATGAGGAGGCCATGGGTGGGCTGAGGTGGGTGGGCAGAAGTATGGGTGGCAGGGCAAGAGGGGACGGGAGGTCCGATGAGTAGTACAGATAGAGAGGAGGAGGAGTCAATGGGAAGAGAGCAAAATGCATATTCACAGACGGCGCTGCTTTCTTTATTCACTGAATTCTTCCCTCATACTGAGCTGTTTCCCCACAGTGAGCTTCTTGGCCACCCTCGACTGTTCTGCTATCCTTATCCGACAGACGGAAAGCTCTGCTCTCCTTATACTAAAACTCTTCCCTAATACCCAGCTGCCCCTACACACTTTAATAGTTGTTCCCTTCACACTCGGCTTTTCCCACAGACTGGCCTGCTTCGAACACGCTAAGTTGCTCCCCACACACTCACATGCCCCTCTCATTATCAGCCACTGCCCACACACTCAGCTTCTGCACGTGGCCTTAGCTGCTCCTATCTCCCTGAGCTGCTCCCTTCACACTGACCTGATCCCCTCACACTGAGCTGCTCCCCTCACACTCACCTGATCCCCTCATACTGAGCTGCTCCCCTCACACTGATCTTCTCCCCATAAACTGAGCCCCATACACTGACATCTCCCCACACACTGAACCACTCCCCTCATACTGAAATGTTCTTCATTCCCTAACTTGCTGAACTAGTCACCGTGCATTTGACTGCTCCCACTGGCCTGCTCTCCTACACCCAGTTAACCCCTCACCCCCTGCCTCACCCCCACACACAGTGAGCTGCTCCCTCAAGATTGAGAGCCCCCCCCCCCCCCAAGTAGCTCATCTCCTTCCACCAGGGGTAGCGGGATTCAACTCGTGGTAGCTGTGTGGCAAAGGCCGGCTACATCCCCCACCTCCTACACGTCCTTTTAATATTGATACACTGGCGGTTGAGGAGAGAGAGGGACTAAAATAGACCTGGTAGGAGCATTTGCCGCCAATTCCAATTGTGCCATCCAGGACCCCCTAGGGCTAGGGATGATGCGTGGTGAAGGGCATATTAGTGTAATAGTAAAGTGTAGGTGGTGTGTATTGTATTGTATCTGCCTGTACGCTAGACATTGTACTTGTCACGATCCCATTTATACAGCCAATTCTAATTTCCATATTTCTAGCATATATATTTCTCATAAATCCTGAAAAAGAAGTATCAAGTAAAATAGTTGTGTTTATCTTGTTTCACTTGCCACAGTAATTATCTCTATTATCTCTTTTTTTAGGGAGGGTGATATGAGATTATCTGGCGTTAAAAGGGAAAAGCCGAGGGGATTTAGTTTTTGATAGTGGTTTTGTCAGTTTGGTACATAGACATTATCAAATAATGACAAAGGTTCAAATGTCGCCCTCACTAACTCCTTACCCTCTCCATCCCTCCCTCAATCCCGCCTCACTATTCCTCTCTCACCCCCCTCCTCCCTTCCTCCCCTCCTCCCCGTCTCCCAAACTCATCCCAACCTCCCTTACACTCTTCTATCACCCTCCCTCTACGCTCCTCTTTTCCTTATCCCCCATTTTCTCCTTTATAGAGTATTTCCTCGGATTTCCTTCCTACCTATTCCCTATTCCTACTTTCAGCAAATATGCCCCATATCTGTATGGTGTGCTAGCATGGAAAACAATACATTGAGTGCTTTCCTACCTACTTGAGTAGGCTCTTCTTCTGACCTTCGCTTCATTGAGGGTAGTAGCAACAGAGTATCTTGAGAGCTCTTGATTTAACCCTTAACGGCCAGAAAGGTGCTCTTTTTGATATATGAATTCCTCAACATCAGCTTTTGTGCAAAAGAAGACGACAAACGCTTCAGAGCATGACGTGGCCCTAAAAGAGTTATAAAAACCTAGAAGGGTATGTGACACTCTCTTTTCTCGACATCCTTTAACCTTTCGTATGGACAGTTTTATTTCAAATCGCCATGGTAGTAGCTGTGTGTCTTTCTTCTTTGAAGTCTTCTTCCACAGCTTTTTAGAGCACTGCTCCTTTTGTAAAATGCCTGTAATCTTTTTTCTTAGTTCTCTTTGTAAATGGTGCTATCTAAGGGTATTTTCAATGGAGGGCGTCTATGTATACATATTCTCTGGTTTAGCGCCGTTTCTGAATAAGGACATGAGGTCAAATTGTATGGAAATGGATAAATATAATTATTATGGACCAACATGTCAACGTGATGCATGGTGCATTCTGAATGCCTGGAGACTCCCAAGTGCACTAGCTTTGGACACCTAGACTGACAGAATGATCTGACATGAATGTTCCCTTTTGATCTCACTCCCTCCTTTATTCTTACACTTTGATACATACACAATAGCTATATGTGCCGAAATATATACAGTCTGTAATTTAGGATTATATGATATAGACTACCTCTCTCTGTGTCTCTCTGTGTCTCTCTGTCTCTGTCTCTCTCTCTCTTTCTCTCTCTCTCTCTGTCTGTCTCTGTCTCTGTCTCTTTCTTCCGGCTACTTCTTTTTCCAACTCTTTCTCTCACTATATGAGAATAATAATGTCATTTTCCTAAATCAATCTCTCTCTCTCTCTCCCCCCTCTGTCTCTCTCTTCCCCACTCTCTATCGCTCCTTATCAACCTCTCCATCTCGCGTTCAGCATGTACCTGAGCTTCACGTGCCGACCCCAGAAGACAGTTGGAACTATACCACCTTGGACCTGAGACCTGACTCCTGCTATTTGCTGTGTCAGCTGAATCGATCTAGTACCACTTAATTGACTTGATTGTTTATCTAATCAATCTCCTAATCTCGACTACCTGCCTGCTGCAGAATTCTCTACCTGTAATCATTAAGGTATGAATTCCAGGTATTGGTTACCATTTAAGTGATGCATATAGTGTCTTAATTAATGGAACTATCATATTTACCTTCATGCTACCTGAATGTTGCCCTGTTCAGTAATTCTACACACCCTGTAGAGTGGACGTGATGCATAAATAGATCTACAATGGAGCGTCTGTGAGTCACACATTGGTACATCAGAACTACAAATGGACAACAAGCCGTTAGGCATCATGCCATAGTTAACCCATTAAGAGTTGCATGATGCTTCAGTGAAGTGCTGAGGAATCAATTGACAACACTGCATTACTGCATCATGGTGCTCCTCTATGAGTGTATCAGTCCTATAGGGTGGGCATAGTACATGACTGCAGCCATGACATGATGCAGTACAGATATATTGCATGATTATGTTCTCAAATTCTGTGCATATGGATTCAGCCCTCACGCGTTTCCCCTCCATTTCCACCTGCCTCCAGCCCACACACACGGCAGCACCGGCCTGCATCAATTATGAAGATTAAAGGCAGCGGGAAAGCATTATCCATGGTGTAGTGAACGCGTGTTGACATGCAGGCCAATTCCCACTTGGAGCATTTCCTTCACATTGCAAACCCCCAAGTGCCTGTTTGAATGGCTGGGGGCCAGTAGGAACAGTCTGAACCACAGAGTTACTGAGTGAGGGGGTCCAAGGGAGGCTTGGTGGGTGGGATCCGTGCACCCCCATCCCAGAAACTCATTCTAACCCCTTTTAGACCAACATGATTCTTCAGGACTTCATGATCATCCCTTCTCATGATTACACATTTAGGCAATATTAAGCAACTTAACAGTATTGTATTAGTGCACAATGCCCACCCTGTTGGGAGTGTATCAACCTATGATATACATACATCATAACCCTTATGCACTAATGCAGTTCTGGTGAGCTGCTCATCAGGACTGCATTTATGTATTACATCTCCCCTTCATCCCTAAAGCTCCAAGCTCTCCCATTACAAGTCTCCACCTCTGACCCTATTCAGGGTATTTTGTAATAAAGCACTAGGCACCCCCCTAAAGGGTTAATGGACACATGATTGGGTAGACACTTTCATCTTGTGTTTCCCATCATTACGGCTGTTGTTGTGGTTAGGGTATGGAGGCCTTAGATGTGTGATGGGGGAATGTTGGTGAGAAAATAAATGCTCCTGATGGTCCCCTCTTAATGTTACCATTATGTCATGCCAATTGCTAGTGCTGTTAGGGTCTTAATTGACATGGGCCCTATTACCATTACATGTAGTGGTTGCTTTTTTATTATCAGCTCTGGGGTACCCACTGCTATTAGCATAATCATCATCATTTTCATTTCCCTCTCTAATTTATGTTTATATATGGGTGATGCTAAGACTTTTTACATGACTCTGTAAAGGGTTTTCGGCATTTTTATCTTTGTCTGCATTACGTTATTTGTGAAGTATTGCAACTGAGTTCGCTTGGATGATAGGACCCACTAATATTTCACTCTGTCTAAGCACGACTCTAAAAATGCATATTTTGTATGAGGCTGGCTCTCTCAAAAGACTCCTTAATAATTCTCTACCATCCAATGCAAAAAGCTGAAGCAGACTGTAAAAGGAATGTGCTGTTGGCCAGTCCATTGTATTAAAGGGAGTCACTTGACTTCCTTTCCCTTCTCTAATTGCCTGATATCTCTGCCATCTCATAAAACACTTAATTTATTCTGTTATCGTTCCTTTACCCTTGCAGGGTGATTTTGTGCTTTAATTCATGTCCCAGGTCTCGTTGGGTTATTACAGCCATGGCGAGCTACCCCCCAGTACATGCTGCAATAATGCATCATGCCGATCAGACAGAATTGATACACCCCTGAAGGGTGAGCATGATGCAAAGAGTGCATCGTGCTCACTGTTTGCTATACCTGCATTCTTGCACCATGCTGACACGTGATGCAGACTACCAGTTCAGTGCAGCGAGATGTACTCGCTATTCTGGAATTTACTGCATTTTGTTCTATAGAGTTCACATATTACAAGCATTTATATCGTGTTATCAGCTCTAGTATGAGCAGAAAGGATAGTCCATGCAGGGCCCATGGGCTACCCATATAGCCTACCTGCTCATTACTATCTTACATGCTCCTTGGGGTTGTGTATTTTCTTTTTTTTTTTGTTTGGGGTTTGGGGGGACTTAGTCTTGAGAGCTATGTCGTTGAGGGGTGTATTTCATTCATAAAAAAAAGTGTGGCTTTATTTCCAGTGTTAGTGTACCATTTGTCACTCCTGTTCCTTCAAGATAAACCCCCTTACCTTAATATTCTGACGGACGTGCAGTTCAAGCAGGGAGGCGGCCGAACTGTGGCGGACCTCTAAAGTTTCTGACGCGCTCACTTCCTGACAGCGATGGTCGGCGTGCACCGACGTCGTCATCCACCAAAGCGTACATCCCACGAACAGCGCCCACCGTGCCGCAACGGCCACGGCCGCCACCCCGCCACAGCCCCGGGAGGGACGGCCCTGGTGGGCCGGTCTCCTCCCCATCTTAATACTACTAACAGCACTCATCCTGCTGGAGCGGTGACGGCTATGGTGGTGATGTTGGGTATCATCCATGGTTTGATGCAGCTCCTCAGCTCCTACTCCTACAGTGTATCGTATCCTTCTCCTATACAGGCTCCCCCTGGTTCCTCCAGAGACCTAGGGGAGGTTCCTCTTCCAGGGTTCCTATTTACAGCGTTAAGGCTGCTGCTGGAGCAAGCCACAGCCTAAAAGTGCCTTGTTGGCGGCGCTGATGCCGTAGGCCATGGTTGTTATTCCGCCACCCTGCCCCTATTTCCTACCCCAGACTCCTCCAGTGGGTTCGTGTGGTGTAAGGGGCTTCTCCTCCAGGGTGGGTTAAGACGCTAAGACGCCCTACAGGCGGCTGTGGTTATACCACCCACTAGGTTGATGAAGAAGGGAGGTATTACTTTCAAACTAATGATTATACAGACCTCTTTTAATCGCTGTAGTATCTAGTATATTTGTACTATAGTATCTCATATATAGCCTAGTCTGTACACACGCCTTTGGACTAGAAGATGTCATGGTATGAAGATACGGTTGCTGGGTGACTGGATGGGTGGTAGTAGTATAGGAATAAGGGACCCACCCCACCACCGTCCACACGGGGTAGATGCACTACCCGTAGTATAAGTAGTATAAGAAAAGCCCTTTGCTGCTCCTGCTCCTAATGAAAAATGATAACAGCAGCTACTCCAGGGCGTTAAAACTATACATCTATATACACATACACTACCCACTCACGTCTCCACTCTCCTCCTGTGTATGGGCCTTAATCTGGAGACCCCGGAGGAGAGAGAGGGAGGTATGCAGCTTAATATAGACTACCAGCACAGTGCTATCTAATGTATGGATCCACTTCCTCCAGCGTTGAATTGTAATCACACGTAAAAGCTGATACTTTGGATATAACCACTGCTAGTAAAGGCATCAACTAGCTGTGGGGTATCAGCCTATACAGAGGCTATCCTGATTGATGTGAAGAGCTCTCTGGAGATGAGTGCTACGTTGTAGTAATGCTGGAGGTGTAGGACTAGTATTAGACCCCGGTCCTCTCGTACACAAAGTACCGTCCTGAGGCCTGTACACGAGGCGGGCCGAGTCCCAACTGCCGGCCCCCGTCAGAGAGCAAGGCGCTGCCGCCATCCCCTCCTCTCTACCATTCCTCTTCACGGTCCCGGCCCGACCAGCGCGACACCCACCCCACCTGGTGAGTTATTCAGGAACTGTGTGATATGGGAGAGATGTGGAGGCATGTTGTAGCTGTTTTGGGTGGTTGGTAGCGCCCCCGTGTGACTGGGGTGGAACTGGAAGGCTTGTTAGGGTCCGTTATGGTTTTCATTTTGATTAGGGGTGATTTGGAGAAGGTTGGCAATGGCGGAGGAAGGTTGTTAAACCCGCTGATGCATAGACACATTGCATCGTGCCAATCGCTTGTCATGATAAGTAACTCGGCAGGGTTATGTTCATGTATCATGCCGACCCTATGGGGCAGATATACTCCTTGAGGTTCGGCATGATGCTCTAATGAAGTTTTGGCGAGCAGACTCATTGGTGCATCATGGCGACCAATGGGTGTGGTGTTCTCCTGCATCAGAGTAGGTGGTCCTTGATTGGTTAATATATGGTTCTTTAACCAACATTGCCTTAAAACAGTGCATGCTTATGTCGCGATTCATTTATCTAACCCTAGCAAGCCTACTTAACATCCTGCATCATGTCGCCCCTTAAGGGTTGATACACTCCCCAGGGATCAGAATGATGCAAAAATGCAGCGCTGGTGAGTAGACTCCCCAGCGATGCATCGGTGCATAATGGTGAAAAAGGAACATAGACATATTTATCTGAAGACATTGAAATTAAGGTTTATCAGTATCTTTGAAATTGGACCCCTGTAATGCGAAAAGAAATAGAAACAGAATCGTGTTTAAGCTGCATCCCGGCTTTGGGAGAATATTTTAAGCCGCACATGAAGCCAGGAAAAGGAATAAGCCACGCCCTATACGCGTGCGTTAAGGTAAAACTCATGTGGTAGCTTGATTTCTGCAAAACATTTCCCATCTATACCATGAGTATAAATAGCTGTTAACAAAAGTGTAATGCAATATACACAAACTACTCTTTCCCCACCAATAAGACTATGATATTCAGAAATTTCTCTGTACTGTAATATCATCACACCCAAACATCCCTTCTATATCAATAACCTTTAGGGGGCCGCATAGACCTGCACTGTATGCAATTGTGCAGCCCTGTTGATGACTTCCATTCATAAATGCATCATTCTGACCATATAGAACTGATACACTCCAAGGCGGCACCAGTAAAGCTGCATTTATGCAGCATGAGAAAATGTCACCCTAGAAGAGTAAATATACAGTATACAAATCTTTTTCTCTTTTACTGTTTCTACTTTCTTGATACAAACAACCCCTTCACATATTCAAGATAGTAAACGCAAGCGGCGGCTCTGACTCATTTTTTTGCTTGGCTGTCTTGGTTCATGGGGACTTAGTCCATATATCACAGAGCCCAGGGCTTAAAGGGGACCATTTCCCGGATTGCTAACCCGCGCCATATTGTCAATTGTAATTCATGAAGTCACATTGAAATTCAAATGACTGTGGCAATATCAGCATCCAGGCTCTATGTCGGCTTGGTGTATTCTGTTCACTTTACGGGCTGCATAATGCCTTTATGTAAAGGAGTGTTATCTTTTAAACAACAGTGTACGTTTTAAGGGGAAGGGGGGTGAAAGATTTCAGACCCGGCTGAGGGGGGAGGGGTTTAAAAAAATCATCCGTGTGTAGTAGAAAGGCCTGTGCATTATACATGTACCATATAATAAAAGGGGGTACGTGGACAATTTCTGACCACTTCGAAAGGTGGGGGGGGGCGAAATCTTTTTAGCATGCGCGTCCGCGAAAATCCACAATCCCTCGCCCCCAATGCATTGCTGGCGAGTCTGCACTGCATTGGTGCATCATGACGACCAAGGAACATGAACCCGGAGGCATCATATGACCCGTAATGTGTTAAAGCACGTGTGAAGTATGGGAAATGCAAACTGAAGACAGCTATGTACGGATGGATGGTGGAAATAGAGATCTAATATTTATCTATGGAATTTTACACGCATTCAGTAGTTTTGCAGCCAACATAGCATATTTTATATATAGCCTATAATTTACATATCTATATAAATCGCCTTTGATAGTATTCTATGCAGAGGCATACGCTTACAATAGAGCTAAATGAATATGAAATTGTGTTTATATACATAATATTTTCAAGCTACAGGTGTGCTATAAGTAAAATGAATTGAACAATTGACATAAAACAAATAATTTCTTTCTATTCCATTGTCCGTATCCAAATGCCATACAAGTGGTGTTTTATGATTCCACATGTATACAATATTTGTTCTGGACGCCCACGTCATAAACTTTGCTTCGTGGTACAAACATTCCTGAAAGTACATAACCACAAAAAGATGTATAAAAATGAACAATAGAATAGCAAATGGTGGCTTACAACTACGGGTGAAAAGATGCCATACATAGTTCCAGGCAATGTACTAGTGGACATCAACCCCTTTTGTTTGATAAACAGTCCTAACAGATGACGATAGTAAAACCACATATCACATCCACTGTAAAAAAGATATGTCTTCAAAATAACGACAGAATCCTCATCCCAAAATTGGGATCCGTCATTGTTTTCATAGATATTCCTATCACAGTTCTGCCAGCTGGGGCTTCTTGTAAACACTGCCTTGGCTTACTGCGATACAATAATGGTGTACTGTAAAAAAACATATCTGTTGAATCTACCAGGGATCCTTGTAAAACTGAACAGTGAACCACAGCAATTATACAACAGGGAACCAGTGTAGTTTTTACAAGATCTCTGAAAACTTTGGGACGAGGGATCCTTCGTTATTTTGACGACATTCTTTTACAGTGTGGTTTATGAGGATACCTAGTAGATTTAACAGTTATTTTTCTACAGTATATCCTATAATGCTCGTTGTGAAGACGACAGAAATATGAATCACTACTGTCCCTCTGGCCCCTGATAATAGGCACACATTAATTTAAAACAATTGCCACTATACTCAAATAATCATCACTGTGGGGTTATAGAGATTCCGTGATGCCTTTAGATCTATGTCTCTGTGGAGTCATGATGCGACAATAGAGTGCTGAGGAGTAACTCGCCAAACCTGTAAATTAGTTTGTCACATGCCAACCCTTTCAGTCTATAAGGCAACCCCATACTCATTGCGTCATCAGACCTGATTATAAAACATGACATCAGGTATGCAGCATGGCAGAGTGCTTAAGCACCAGAGGGCCTTTGAATGATTCGTAATCATCTAAATGGAGAGGTACTGAACACCTTTCTTATACAATTATATACAGCAGTGTCCCCTTATCTAATATCAATCCTATATATGTAGCCATGATAAAGAGATTATGCTTTTAGTTTATGTTTTGTAATTTCTGCTTTTATTTCGCGCACCCTGTTTAAATACATGGGACAAACTTAATAAAAACTCTGAACATTTAAAATAAACTTTTCCACATTGAAACAGGTTTACACTATGCCTATTTTGACCCCTCATCCCTATATTGATCTGTTATGTGCGTAGTAGGTCTTTACTGCAAAGGTTCGCAATCAATACCTACGGTTATAAACCTTGTTCATAGCTTTGGCATAAATGGCAATAAAGATGATATCTCATTTGGGAATGGGTCTTTCTCTCGGCAATAATCTGGTTATTGCTGAGAGCAATTCACCCCCAAAGTGCCAGTAGAAAGCTCCCTTTTCGTGTACTGCCTACGCTCTCTCACAGCCACCTCATGTCTACCCTAGAACCCGTGTATGAGCCACACCCTGAGTTCAGGGGAAACCTATTAGCTGTACTTAAGGCTTTAAATAATGTCATTTTGCTAGTGTTCTATAGTGTCAAAACCCTGGGTACAAGTCACATCATACGATTATGGTGATACGATAGCACTCACTCGGGACTGGACTAGTTCCCGAGTTCAGCACGTGCATGCTGACATCGGTGACTTCTGGTTCTGATCTTGCAGCAGACTTATTCCTGGCATGTCATTCATGTAACTTGCAAGTATTGTACCTACTTGATCTCACGAGAGATTCCAAGATCATAACTGCCATTGCCATGTACACGCATAAACAAGGAAGCTTGCTATAAGCCATACCTATGGTCTGGAAAAGTCGATGGGCTGCGGCATATACACAGGGGGTTTGCGGTAGATATTGTTAGAAATATTAATGCGGCCAAACAGAACAGCTCAAATCGAAAAGGTTTCCAGCCAAAATACTAAAGGAAAGGCTTTCTTTATTTTTTCTAATCCTTCAATGACCTTAAAATGTTTCGACGCAACATGCTCTACTAACATGTGTGAGGGTAGAGTGACCTTGAGTCGTCCAGGTACCTTGAGTCGGCCATTTTGCTTGGTTTTGGGCATAAAATGAAGGTGTTATTGAATATATTAGTATATTCTAAGCTATTTGCACTGGTGCTATATATCAAGATATGCTATAAGCTATCTTAGCATTTCTTTGGAATATAAGTCTAGCACCTTCCAGGAGCTCTGGATGACACTAGAGTTTGTAAATTAGTTAGATATAGGTTTCCAATGATTTTCCAGTAACAAAATGATAGATTAGTGATAATGTGATATTGAACAAGTAATAGAGTTAAACCTAACTAAAATTGAAATGAAGCATTACATTCATACTCTGTAAAACATAATTTAACTTGAAATTATTCCTTTTATAGTGTTTAGTGTAAAAGTCAACAATCTGCTGTGTAGAAGTTGACTCATGGTAAGATAAGACTGACCCAAGATATCTTTGAGCAATGCATGTACCTTGAGTCAGCCACTATACATGTACCTTGAGTCAGCCACTATTGCTTTATGGTCCAAAATGAGCTTAGTAGTGACCATTTCATTGGGTTCTAAGCTATTTACACTGGTAGAATCTGTGACAGGATCTGCGAAAAGGGCCCTTAGTGCAGGGTGAATTAAGGTCCCTTTTCCCAGTATATGTCACATATGTTGAACTGTAGCACCTGCTATCTTTCCATCTTTATGAAAGTGAATCTAGCACTATCCATTATTTTTCAACAAAATCAATTATATTCTACCAATTAGGTAGAGAGGTCTTCTGATAGATTGACAGCCACTTTGAAATAACGGACAGCTGATAAATGGGGACAAGTTTGCTATAATTTATGTTTACCCAAGGAACAGTGTTAAACATTTTCCTTGTATTGCTTCATAAGTACACTCTTTACTATGAATTAGTTGAATCATTTTATGATGTGCCTGACTCAGGGTACTGCAGTGGCTGACTCATGGTACTGATGAAAGAAAATTTACATCTATTGAATAATGGGTGCTAAAAGAGCTCCATGACTATGGGTATGAAATTCAATCTGGCATGTGATTTAACAGAATACACTTTAAATAAATATATATATTTGTTATTGAAGGAGAAATGAAGAAGAATGGAAACACCTTTTCTGTGGAATTTTAATTTACTCATATATCCACATCTTTGACATTATGATAAACTCAGAGCAACTAAGTTCCAGGTTACAAAGATAATGATGTGAGGTATTGAACTTGCTTCTCAAATGGAGAGGCTCTGTTCTGGATGTCTTAACCTATGTGGAGTTTACACTTACCATTTCAGAATTAAGAGAATTGCTATGTTGCTTGAAAGTCTATGTAGTTAGTGGAAAAGTCTAAGGCAAGTCAGGAGAAATCAGGCAAGTCGGGAATTTTTCCTAATGGTAAGACGTAAACTCCCAAGAAAACTTCGGTGGTTTGGGGATGTGCAAACTCCCAACTTGGGTTAGCAAGTCCAACAAATGTTGGCGAAAGGCCTAAGATATTCAGAATATTTTTTTTGTGTGCATACTTCCATGTAGTTTGACATGTCAGGAACAAGTGTGGTGTGAGATCGGAGCCAGATATCGCTGATGTCAGCATGCATGTGATGGGCTCAGGAACTGGTACGCTTTCAGCGCTATTCAGGCAATGCAATCGTGGAGGTTCTGCATGGCACAACAATGATCATAAACCTTGCAGCTTTGTGTACGTTCATTGACTTCGCCCACCCAAGTGCCACTTTTCTTTAATACTACTCACTCTAGTTGGGGCTGCAAGATGCTCTAGGGGCATATTCGCTCTGATACAGAGCTGAAAAGTATCGTGGCCAACTCTGCATTGATGCATCATGACGAATAAGGAGCATCAACCTGGAGGCATCATGCGGCCCTAAACCCTTTAAAGGTTGATGATGCAGGAGTGCATCATGCCAAACGATCGGCATGATGCCTCAATGAACCCCGGTGTGTCACCACACCAGCACTTTGCTGGAGCATCATGCTGACGCTCTGGGGATGCGTCAAACCCACAGGGTAAGCATGAATGCAGCCCTGGCAGGTGACTCACCAGGGCTGCATTCGCTCACCATGGCAATCAATGGACATGATGCATCAATGCATTAGCAGTCCTCCGTGCACCATGGCAATCAATGGGCATGATGCATCAATGCATTGGCAGCCCTCCGTGCACCATGGCAACCAATGGGCATGATGCATCAATGCATTAGCAGCCCTCCGTGCACCAGGGCGACCAATGGGCATGATGCATCAATGCATTAGCAGCCCTTCGTGCACCATGGTGACCAATGGGCATGATGCATCAATGCATTAGCAGCCCTTCGTGCTCCATGGTGACCAATGGGCATGATGCATCAATGCATTAGCAGCCCTCCGTGCACCATGGCGACCAATGGGCATGATGCATCAATGCATTAGCAGCCCTTCAAGGGCTACGGTTTAAAGGGTTAATGTTAAAAACCAAGAATCCATACATTGTACCCTGCCAAATATAACCCTGCACCCTAATTTATTTTTATTCTTGTTTTATCCTTATTGGACCCATGTAGCAATGGCCCTGCTCAAGGTCATTTCAGAAATGGCATGCAGTGGAAGAATGCTTTATTTCTGCTCATCAAAACTATAGATCCTTGCTCACAAGTAATCCCAAAGTCAGGATATAAACCGCGGCAAGGATAGTCTCATCTGTATATGTAAAAAGGGAGAACATTAATCTTGGTATATCCTATGATGCTCTTTTGAATGTATAAAAACATTACATGTTAGTACATGTATTTCCTTCTTGGCTCATTGAAAAGGGGCCAAAAGAATGTCCTCGAAAATATTCTTTTTTTTTTAAATATTGCAAACTCAGTAAATGTCTTGATTGGTCCTGTTTTTAATAAAAGGTTTTAATTATTCCTGAAGTTTGACCCTGGTTAGCTCAGATCCACTTCAGCGACGATATTATAGTATTGGTGAGGCTCTGTCAGTCAGTGGCGGATTTAGATAGGGGGCGTGGGGGCGCGTGCCCCTCCATTTTGTCTGTAGTCAAGAGTTTATTTGATTATTTTGGACCCCAAAATATCCTCAGAAATGGGGGATGCGCCCCCTCCTTTTGGGCCGCGCCCACTCCTTTTTCTAAATCCTGGATCCGCCACTGCTCTCTCTCTCTCTCTCTCTGCCTCTCTCTCTCTCTCTCTCTCTCTATTTATCTATGTGTTTTTTTTCCTCTCGGTCTGCCTTTCTGTCTCACTGTCTCTCTCTCTCTCTCTCTCTCTCTCTCTCTCTCTCTCTCTCTCTCTCTTTCTCTCTCGCTACAAAAATGTGGCTCTATATAGCTCTTATGAATTTTTCAAGATCTCTCTCTCTCTCTCGCTCTCGCACTTAGCTCTTTCACCAAGGTTCCATGGGGTTCCATGAAAGGGGTTATACACAAATTACATGATCTCCTTCCATCTGCCCGCTAGTACATAATTATGGGCTGACTTGAAAAGCCCAAATGAAGATTCCCATTACAGGCTCACACAGCAATATGGAGGAGGGGGGTGTAAATATATAGAGCCATACAGCTAAGGAGAGGCAGTGGAAATGGGTTTTCTTCTATGGCTCCCAGAGGTCGGATTCTCACTTCGTGTGGGGCATTTGCCTCAGCTACAACATTAGTTCACATTTGTTGGGGTAGGATGGGGCGAGGCGTGGCGGGGAGGTGCAGGGTGCCATGATGGCGTACTTCAATCAGTATGTCATGGAGCATCAAGGTACATGTATTATGATTGATCTCTGGACCCCTCCTTCCGGGGAAATACCATAAAGTATGGTTCTGCTTAAAGGTCTTCTCATCAAAGTGCATATCAAAATTCCAGTTCACGGTACACATCTATTTTCTTACATTTTTCCTATCGTTTCCCCACAATGAAAAAGAAAATGGAGGTGGCGGTATTTTTCTGAAGACCAAGAATTGAAAAGAGAGTTTTAGATGGCAAGATCATCTCATTGTTGTTTTTGGTGTGTCCTTTTAGTTATTGTTTTAGCTTTTATTTCAAACAACATGTGTTTTAAACCCAGGTAAGTCGGTATGTCTGCATAACACGTGCTTAGACTGCCATGTTTTTGAAAACCCAATGAGAAAGTTACTTGTCTTTGGGACAAGGGAATGAGGAAGGATTGATGTATACAATGCCCTTCTGGCTAAACATTTCAGCACCATACACATGTATTACCTTAAAGATTTACATCTAATTCTATTAGGACACCCAGAGCCCACACTACATCAGACATATACTACTACCGGTATATGTTTACATACTATGGTGGGAGGCAGAGGGTATCCTCCCATCCCATACATCATTGGAGGAGGCGACTTATGAGTAATTCATGCACCATGCTTCACGCCGCTAGCCTTATTGAGACTGAGCTCTGGCTCCCTACTGGTCCCCTGGACTGTCTTCTGGCCTGGTAACTCCTAAGATGAAAACACAAAGCTCCGCACAAAGCCTTGCCCACGATCTCTGGTTACTAGCATGCATAATTATAGGAGTTGCATTCTGGGCCACAAAGCCTGGTAATTGTGAACCATCTCTTGGACAATTTAGAAAAATTGCCATCTACATGTATATCCATCCTTTGATATTTTCACGGAGATTCCTCGTATCACTGTGCTTTACTGGGACCTCATTGTAGAAACTACACTGTTTCACTGCATTACGGTTACAATAATTGTTCAGCTTATGGTTTAGGGGGATGCCTGGTAGATTTTACAGTTATTCCGAGTCCTCCACCTGACTACAGATCTCAGGTGTTCCCAGGTGTGAGAGTAGGTGGCTATCACAATTATATATATGCGAAATTAAAATTTTAGTTACCACCACTGAAAAAAAAGGAATGGTCCATTGTCATGTTAAAAAAAAGGTGTAGACTATAGGCCAGCTCCACTGTAACTAAAATGACTAATATTTCATTTGATCTGCCCCCAACCAGATATGAAATTTGTTGGCTCAACTCTCATTCTTTCAAATTCTCCTATCCTTCAAGCCAGCGGACGATAATACCATGAGCAAAGAACAGGCACTCACATGACGTGGCTTCGTCTCCCTTTAGACACCCCATCCTTATACCTAGGTGCCATCCGTCATGCAAAATTTGACCATTTTTTACCCCCCCCCCTCCCCCTCATGTTTTTTGCCAATTGTGCAATGCTATAGGGAGCGGTCATTATTTATCAACAGGAGGGAGTGATGGTTTTTCACGCGGACGCGCGCACATTTTTTTATGCCCCCCCTCAATGGCAGTCAAATTTTTTGTGCGTCCCCTAGCCTGGTACCCTGCCTTACCGCGGGATGGAGCTGGTAGTGGTGCAGTAAGGCATGGCACAAAGGTCCACCCTGGTGGCACACAGGTGAACTATCATTCCCCATACACCAAGCATTATGTGGTTGTAAACATTGGCTGTTACAGGTGTTCTACATCCGTCATATTGGTGTCATTAAAACTGAGAGTCCTTTATGACATACTGAAGCTATATTCCAGATGGCATCAATATGACGGAAGAGGGACAGAAGATATTGGGCACAGAAAATTGTCTATGGGCCCATCCAATGCTAAAGGCCATGTGCTTAATTTCTCTTTGACAGCTCTTCGTTTACAAATGGAACAAGGGCATTACAGTTTTCAATTTTCAAAATGATGACTTGAACAGGGCCTTATTTGCTATATACTGATACTCTGTGCTGTCTGGGTTAGCAGACATTGGATTTTGTTCAGATAAATGAGTGGGGCTTTGACCTTTGAGCCTGGCCTTACTCCACGACCATCAGCCCCCTCAAGTGGATAAGGCGGGAACCAGGCTATGCGTACCCCATGGTCTGCATCTTTAGGATGCAGTAGAATGCATTAGAATACATTCTGTATTCCATATACATGGTATCCATAGGGTCCCAGACATAAGACTCATCTAATCCAGCACCATTGTCCAGCCCTGTGGCCGAATGGATAGCATGATCAGAAGATCCCTGATTCTAGTCCCACTCATTCTTACCTATTTCTCTATGAACCACTATCAAAGCTACACCTGAGCTGATGCCACATATAAGTATACTATAGCAAAAGATCACTGTCAATATTCAAGTGATAACTCTCAGTGCCACTATCCTGTGATAAAGATAAAAAAGCACTCATATTTTCCAGTTTGGGCACCCAAAATCATTTTGAAATGTGAAAATTGTGATATAACTGGTCTTAGTTCATTCTTGGGATGCCCAAGTTCATTCTCTGTGATTTGGATGGCATGGAGCCCCCTCTGTACTTAGGATAGAATGTAATGTTCTTCAAGAAGGGAGATGGGTGGGAGGTTCAAAGGCCCTTATCTACACTCAAAGGTATTCAGGAATATACACAGGTCTATACATTATAGGCCATATGTACAGATTTATGTTTCTTCCCTCTTCATCTTTACCATTTCTTTACCTCATTCCCCTTTCCCTACCCCTCTTGACCTGTCTCCCTTGCCCCACTTTCCTCTCATTCTCCCCTCTCCCCACCCTCCTCCTATTCCCCTCCCCCATCCCTTTTCTTCCTGCCTTCCTGTCTATCTTCCAGTGTGATAGGTTCATTTTCAATAAGTAGAGAGCAACCTTAAAAGTTAAAGTTACATGGTACACAGAAGCCACCTGGTGGCAAAAATCAATGCTGGCTAATCCCAATATTTCCAGTAGGTTTCACAACATATACTGACTATTCTACCCATATATTTGCAGCTAATTTCTTATCATTATACCTATCGCAAACATAAGGTTTAGATGTCTGAGTGGCCATAAGGTCCTATAGTTAAGAGAAAAGTAAATGTTTTGAAAAATCTGTAACTTTTCATCTCAACCATGACCCCAATTTTCCTTATTTTAAAATGTTTGTATAGATGTCCTCTATATATTCAAAGATATTCCTAGTTACTCTATATATTCAAAGATACTCATAGATGAATCAATAGGTCATTAAAGATGAGGCAAAATAATGAAAAAATATTTTTTGCATTTGTTTCTATAGTTAAGGTTTTTTCACAGTTGGTGTACTCAATAAGGGGTATCTGTTGCTTATGGCAGTTACCGCTGGAACGGAACACAATTTTTGAGAAGTGCCCTTTTATAGCGGTTGTCACCTGACCTGTTTTGACCAATCACATCAATTGTTGGTTGTTGTGAGTTGTTGTCAGAAGAATGGTTGCCATGTGTATGGCTAACAGGGCTTCTGATTGGTTCTCATCACTGTGTGATTAGGTTGAGGAACTGGGCGGTTTCACAGTTGGTCATAAAATGAAGTAAGTGCTATGACATAGGATTTTCTTTTTTTGTATTTACTTCTCCTAGTATATCAAACTAGTATGATCCAGAATTATTTGAGATTATCAATAGATCATCTACCAGTCAGCCTGTAGTATTTAACCAATGTTATAAGCCTGTTGCTAGGGAAAATCGTTCTAAACCGCTTTTTCTGGGCCCTGCTGGTCCGCTGCTGGTATTGCATACAGAATTTCTGGCATAAGAAAAGACCTAGGGGATCATATTTGAAGGATAGCAATGCTTAACCCTTTAATTTGACTGTTTTATTTGCCAATTCTGAGGTAATCCCAATGTTGACTAGTGTTGTCAAGGAAAGCAGTTGCCATGGCAACCATACTGGTAGAAAAAATTCCCAACTTGCTTTTTTGCATACTGTGTAACCTAAGGAACAATGTTATGTATGTTGGGTAGAATTATCATCCACTTCACACAAAGTACACAACAGCCTTCACTATTGGAAAAATTGGCATAGCTATAAGAAACACCAATATACGTGATAATAAGGTTACTATTACAGTTCAGACATTTTTACATTATAAGAGGAATGGGGAAAAATGGTGGTTGGCCAATGTGGGGGTCGAACCCACGACATTCGCGTTATTAGCACGACGCTCTAACCAACTGAGCTAACCGGCCACCTGTTGGCCCTAGAACGGTATCAAAGCTTTATGCATAATCGGGATGGACTATGAAATTGAGCTACCATGTCAAAGGACATAAAAGTCAGAGATGCAGCATAGGTTTTAGATCATTTAAGATTCCCACCAAGAGGAGGATCGAGGTTAATACCAAAGCTGGCCAGGGATACAATTTCATGGCAGTTTTAGTATAGTGCCTTGCTCAGCTTCACTAGGGCCCAAGAGAGGGGGTCCCATGTCCATTGTTGATTCTAATAATATATAGCCTATAGTCTCTTGCCTCTCAACCCCGGTTTAGCGAACCCTTGCTAAACCTCCCTATGTGGCCGTGTTCCACGTCTCTGAGCCCATGCCCCTTGTCGAATCTAAGCAACCCCGCATGTAGGAAGTGGACGTGGAGGGTTGGAACGTACGTAATTGACGTGAAAACCACCTACTAGTCAATACGTGGAGGGTTGGAACGTACGTAATTGACGTGAAAACCACCTACTAGTCAATAATAACAGTATTTTAATATTCTTTTCACTGACATATGAAGCAACATCTCTTTGAAGTATTCTCTCTTAATTTCACATTTGTATCTATTATATTTCCTTTTCTAAATGAGATTTTCTTGGAGTATGCATGAAGCCAACTTTGGATCTGCCTCCGGGGGTGTCACGGTTGACTGAGTTTTGTACATGCCTTGATACACAACATCTCTGCGTCTAAGTACATGTAGATCTCTTCCCGTACGCTTGGGTTGCTAAACCTCCCTAATATATATAGACAACATATGCCTCTAACATATGCAGCGTTAACATTGCTAAACCTCCCTATTCACCATGTAGCCCCCCCCCCCCGTATGTATTTCAACGCTGACGTATGTACATTCGCACATGTACTATCCTGTGCCGGGGTACATGTGGGTACGTGGTGGTAAAAAGAACAGGGATGGTTACCAAAGGTCCCTAATGCCATGGGACATATACATCATATTATTATAGACTCATCAGCAGGGAAACTAGTATTTCTTAAAGTTGGTGGGAGGGTTGACGAACTCTTTGTAAAATACACGGTCAGAACACTTATAAATACCAACCTGCCAAGGAATTACGTAATTTAAGATCACAAGCGCCAACGCCACTACATTGAAAAAAAGTATAAACGACAGATCAATCTAGCCAAAATGTATATTCATTTATACAATGTATAGGCCTATCTTACCTGAATATTTTGGTGACTATCTAATGCATTGAAATTCCACGTAAAGTATCCATGCCACCCCCTGAACAAGTGCGTTCCCAAGATCAAACTGGTCCAAATCACAAATACTGCTGCAGGAAAAGGTAATTTGGGTGTTCTTGATTGCTTCTATTTATATGCATATGGAGGCAAACAAACCTATGTACTGATGGGACGTCTGGGTGCGGGTAGGTAATTGGTTACGTGTGTCGTCCCTGGTGACCACCAAAGACAGGAAATCCGTGTGTGTGTAGGGCCAACCGTAATACTTCACGTATAAGGCGCACCCTGAGTTCGTGCCAAATTTATAAGGCGTACCTGGAGATTGATTTTCAGCAATTTAACTCTGCTTTATGATATCATATCCTCGCCTATAACGTGAAGGTGGACCATGACTTTAGACCGATCCTGTAAGGCGCGGGAGTTATTTTACAGTTATTGATTTGATAAAGGGTGAGGCGTTTACCTACCGCGTACTTATGGTGCGGGTTCAAAGTTATCTAATCACCGGCTAAACAGCTATGAAAATGGAACGTAGCCTACTTCTAGTATGGAGTGATCAACACCACTAACAATTCAATAGTGACACATTACAGAATACATGGGTGACTGATCTCAACTGTGACTCAGTCACACATGAGTGCACAACCCTGTAAAACACTGCCTGCCTCACTCCATCGTTATCACATGTGTAAGATTTGGTAGAGCACAGCTCAAGGACTTAAATGTAGAACTAACTTAAACCCATAGTCCACTTGGCTTCTGTCCCCGGGCCTCTGTCGCGCGATTGAGCCATACATTTCCCATATAAATTTCTGCAATAGAGGCCTAGTGAACCATCGATGTTAGGCGCGATGTCAAGAATATTAATCAATGCATTTTGAGGGGCTGAATTTGTAGCACATTGTGCAATGTTCTCCAGTGGTTGTGTTCATTATGGGGCCCATCAGGCACAGGTAACCTAAAAAGGTATAGGGTAGATTAACCTTAAACCGTCCACACACCTTGAGACATCCACCCCAATTTGATATTGCCAATATTGGCCATAGAAATCGGTTTTGTGATGAATCACCCTTAAACTTTGGTTGGTCAGCATTTATTTATGTGGACGGGCTTCCCTTGCCCACTTATAAGGGTCTATTTCTCTTTTTTCTTATCCACTCGGATGTGTGTGGTGCACATATGCACGGGCACTGACACATTCCTCTGTGATATTGTGTAAAGTAGTTCTCGCCATGAATATGACCTTAGCTGTCAAAATGGCGTTAAACATCTATTACTCACTCACTTTATTTATGTGGACGTCTTTATATTTTAACCTGCCCTATATATAGTTGCATCTGATTCACCCATTGCAGTTTCCATGGACCACGTATTGAATTTGATTCAATGACTTATTAATTTTGGTGATTTGAAAAACTTTTTTTGAATGTAAGAGTCGTGTCACGCTTCAGTTAATATCTCAAATAAAAGAATAAAACTATTTGGATATAGATCTACAATAGATCCCACTTTGTGTTCAATAGGCAGGTTTAGCAACACTACGTTGGCAATATAACGCAGACGCGCAGCATACCTACAACATTGCTCCGTTTGCGTTAAATCAGGAATAGGTGATGTACGTTGTGCAGGCTAAACCTCCCTAATACAGGTATGTTGCACTTGCAGCAGCATGGGTATGTTGGTGGAACAAATAGCGGGAGGGGGTTGAAGTGTATAGCCCGGTTAGCTCAGTCGGTAGAGCATGGGACTCTTAATCCCAGGGTCGTGGGTTCGAGCCCCACATTGGGCGATCACTTTTCTACTGGCAGTAGGCTACTCCATACAAATGGTAGATGTCGGTAGTACACTGATAGTCATCGGAATACTGGTAATAGGGAGGTTTAACAAAGACTACATACGTCACCCATAGCTCATTTAACGCAGACACACCAAGGCTGTAGTGTAGTTATGCTGCACGTCTGCGTTAGATTGCCCAGGTAGTCGCCGCTAAACCTCCCTATTATTAGGTAGGTTTAGCAACTACGCCGTACGTCACCCGTAGCTCATTTAACGTAGACGTACCAGTGCTGTAGGTATGCTGTACGTCTGCGTTTTATTGCTCACACGGTGGGTGCTAAACCTCCCTAATACCCTGTTGCAGTCAAATCAAGCAAACAGAACAATACCGTAGTATACAACACAGACCAAACTGTGTATACATGGGACCAGCTGCCACTGTAGGGTAAAAAGGGGTAAGATGCAGGCTTTGGGGTAAAACTAAAAGGCCCTTTAGCCCTCATGTCTAAGGTAGTGGTTGTATGTACACCCATTTAACACTTGGAAGTAAAGATTACCTCAAGCAGACATCTTTGTAGGTTTTCATTTATTTCAATTATGATGCTCTTTTATGTGCATGTGGGCCATTTACCCCCAGAGACTGTGGGCCTTTTACCCCAGCCCCTAGATGATGGGGTAAAAGGCCCACTTTTCTTCACACATGTTTCATCGTAACATTCTATGAGGCAGGGCTGACAAGCTTTTGCACATGAAGAACATGTTATTCCATCCTTTGATTAATGTATAAGATATTCTGTAAGTAGCGATAAATTCCTTAGAAATGACACAGTTGTAAATTAAGGGCATCTTACCCCACCCTACCCTATATGTAAGGTCTCTGCACTGGATATACTAGAACTTACTTTCTAAATTTCAGTGTTCAAAGTGTTCTAGCTCCTTACAGAGATAACATATATCTATGCAGACTGTTACAAGTACCAGTATCCTTTTCGTACCTGGACCATTGGATGAGGTCTTTTTCCATGAGATTACATTCGCTTATCTCCCTAATACAAGTCATGTACTGGTTAGTGAGGTGGATTCTCTAGGTGCCAGGTGCAATAAAGCTATCTGGGGAGGAAATCAGTTGTATAACAACTACGCCCTACAGCACCTTTTGGAATCATAGGTGAAACTGTCTCCTCTGCATTTAGCAGTACTTATAAGTTATATTGGGAATATTTACAAGTGACTTAAAATATGGTATCTCAGTTACAAAACGGTGGTTGGCCAATGTGGGGGTCGAACCCACGACATTCGCGTTATTAGCACGACGCTCTAACCAACTGAGCTAACCGGCCACCTTGGGTATTGCAGAGGATGAAGATATATGGTTTTTAAAAGGCCTACTTTCTAATAAAAGTTGTGAAATTGTTTGCTCTGTCTGCAATCTCTCAAGCACTATTCGTACGGATGGTCCCATGCCAAACTTTATTGTAGATCCGTACAAACGCCGACTCTTCAATCAGTAGGGAGGTTTAGCAATCACGACGTACGTCAACCATTCCCGATTTCACGCAGACGTAGCAATGCTGTAGGTATGCTGCACGTCTGCGTTATATTGCCCACGTAGTCCTTGCTAAACCTCCCTAATACCAGGAATATCTATGCGTAGTTTTTGAGAAATGACCCCCTGCACCTGAGGTCATCAGTACAGACCCCATTGGCGACCTTCAGGACTACACCAAGCAGACGTAGGTATAAATGCTAATAAGCAGGCAGGTTTAGCAACCACTACGTATAGGCTAAGCAATAAAACGTAGACATGCAGCATACAAAATTGCTACCTATATACGTCTGCGTTAAATGAGTTATACAGATGACTTTGTTAAACTTCCCTGCGGCCTATGGCTATGGTATGTTGGCCTTTAGATTTAGGCCGTTTTATTCTAATAATTTGGATAACGGATCCGCCGCCGACATTTTTGGGCAAAATCAAAAAAAAAAATCAGAATTTTTTCAAGATCTGAGAGGAAAAGATTGAAAAAAAAGTACATGGTGATAGTCAAACACACAATTCTCGACTTTTCCAATATTTCCTTCCCCCAAAAATATACTTGATCACCAAAACATTCCTTTAGATGTCTGAAAAGTGATATTTTTGAGGTGTTCCAGCCCGTTTTTTGGTTTTTTTTTTTTTTGGTTTTTTTTTGCCTTTGGCTGCTGGGAAATTTGAGTCCAAAAATGCACCTTTTTTTACCTCTGACCACCCAAAATAGTAGCCGAAAAATCCCGTAATCCAAGTTATTTCAATTAAATGGCCCTACAGTAGCGAAACCATCACCCTGCAGGTGGCGCTTTAATGGGATAGCTCCAGAAATGAGCTGATGGAGGGATATGCTGAGGGGCCTTGATTTTTGGTTATTATGAATGGATATTTCACCATGCAGGGAGCAATTAGAGACCCTGGCCATAGCGCACCATGCAAAAATGGCTGCAGGTTCTAGGTATTTCACTAGCATACCTACATTTTTTAGTTATTACCCCACTTTATTCATTGAAAAAAAAACACACTGCACAAACTATATGACTAATTGATGGACTAATATGTAGTTTATAATCGAGCAAGGAGCTTTTCAGAACATTCCCGTGCCCAGCATATTTATTGAGCATTGATGAGCAGCTCCTCCAGGGGTATTTCTACTTCAGACGCACACACTTACCATAAATATGATGTAAAGATCTACTCAGACTTGAGAAAATAGTCTATCTATAATGTATCTACCAGTATGACCACACAGGAGTGCTTTTGAGGACTTTTAAAAATTACCCAATTATCTCTGACTGGCCAATAAATAATAACAAATAGTAATACCAGTTAAATGATACAACTGATCCTCAATAGATTCGTTCAAGTCTTAAAACGACATGTTTCTTGTTATATTTTGGGACTGGGGAACAATAGGAACAAGAAAAATAATGATTTTAACATGTTGGATTAAAAGTGCCACTTAAATGGGTGGCTAACAGACTTTTCTCATATTCTCTGAAATAATCAGTTTAATTCAGTTCATAAAGTAGGTCACGGAAAATCCAAATTTTACCTTATATGCTCAAAATCTATTTTTTGAACTACATATTTAACCAGCTTTCCATTAATGTATAGAATGCTGTAGTATGACGTAAAGATAAATCTTGCCTGTGGTAGCGACTTACAGATAGGCCTACTTTCTAATCACTTAGGCCTATCAGGGGTCCTGTGCCGATTGATCATAGCACCTATAAGTATAAGGAACGGTGGGGAATCCTGAATAACACCTAAAAGATATTTCTGAAAATACTTCCACAAAACCATGAATCTCCATCACACACATATAGTGGATTACACTGAAAAAAAAAATGAAACTAATATAAGTTAGTCAAAACCCCTACCTTAGTTAGCACATGCGACAAACACAGGACTAACATTATACAAACAATGGCTAGGTGCTTAGTAACATTCACTAACCTATTCAGACAAGCTAGTTTGACTAAGTCAAGAGAGAAAATTAGTAAAAAGTTAGTAACCTTTCCAAGGTTAGTAGTTTTGTCTAAGGGTTAGTAGTTTTTTTCACACCAGGTGGCAGTGCAGTTTGTATGAGGATTTTTCATCATAGAATAGTCTATGGATGTCAAAATAATGGTGATTTTCAATGACCTTTGACTTAGAAAGTCTTTTGCAATTGTACTCATATAACATTTAATAAAATGCACCTAACATATTGATAAGTTATTAAAGGAAGAAGGAAGAAAGATGGAAACACCTTTTGTGTAGATATTCAATATACACATTATCCACATTGTTAGTTCTCTGACGTTGTATTAAACTCAGAGCAACCTAGCCCAGGGGTTGTAAACAAAAATGATTTGAGGCATAGAACATGCTTATTAAATGAAGAGGTTCTGTTGCAGGTGTCAAAATACTGATATAGAGTCTAAGACTAAAAGAAGGTTTTGAATTCAATGTGGCTTACCTACAATAAAGGGTTAGTTTCAAAGGGTTAGGGATTGTATCATATATATTCCGTGATTTAACCTAAACTCTTTATGTCTGTATGCGAGATTTCCCATGTTTTGATGTATATAGTATTCAAATATAAATTTGTTTGCAGAAGATTAAAAAATCGCAGGCCCTATTTCATTCTACCAATAAATGAAAGTCTTAGTAAAAGGACTAACAAATTACTAAAATTGTCAGGCAAATGCTAATATTTTACTAAGGGTTAGTTCGAAAACGCTCGATAGGATAGAAAGTTTGGACACATGCTTTTTGATAACCTTTGCCAAAAAGTTAGTTCGACCTCCTAACTTCTTACTAATATTTGAGGATTGTTTTTTTCAGTGTACTCACAGGCGCTGCATTGGCTCATCATGACGGCAAAGGCACCTGCAGGCCCCAGCTAGGGTAAAAAAAGACAGCTGTTGCTCACTTTAGCTGCCTCTTATAACCTCGCGTTATTTGAGGTGTGAAGCTTTCCCTGATGGCTGTAGTATTTTTCAGTACACTGACATCAAAGTTATCATGTACACCTGTCAGGTCACAATCATAGAGGACTGGATCTTACAAAGCACCATAATGTTAACCCTTTAGGATGACAACTCTATGCTATATTCATGTTCCTTTGTCATCATGATGTACCAATGTGGTGCTGATCAATGTGGTAAGCATCATGTCAACCGTATAGTTATGAACCTTGTAGCGTCATGATGCGAGTATATATAGCCATGGCGAGTAACTCGTCAGGGCTGGATTCATGCATCATAACGACAACTGGACAGACTATACATTGTAGCATTATATGCTGCATATAAAGGGTCAACACTAGATACATCAAATACAAGGTTTGCTCATGGTCCTTTTATTTTGCTTTTTAACCCTTTCAGGGGACCATAAAGTTGTAGGCAAAGTTCTTAAAGAGTTAAGGTACCTCTCGGGCACACAGGACTAAGCTGTTATTATGTTCACTCCTGAAAGGAAGCTGGAAGTACTTTGTAGTTGTAGGAAAGTGTAATGCACCTTACATGAATCACATTTAAATGTATACACTGAAAAAAAATGTCTTCAAAATAACAAAGGATTCCTTGTCCCAAAGTTGCCAGACATCCAGATGTTGTTATTTTCACAGAGATTCCTTGTACCGCCATACTGCCATCTGGAGATTCTTGTAAAAACTACACTGACTCCCTGCTTAATGATTACGATGGTTCACTGTTTTACAAGGATCCTGGTAGATTCAACAGTTATTTTTTACAGTGTATATCAAAATCACCTATCTACCTCACCTAAACTCACCCAAATATTTACTATCCCAGTGTACTGAATGGTATCAGCAGTGTATTCCTTTTCTCTTTCCATCCTTCCTCTACTCTATTCCTACTATCCCTATATTATTTCATATCTATCCGCATAAAGAAATTATCTGTGCTTGTAAACTCCAGAAGTATACTGCCAAGATTTAGTTATGGAAATAAAGGTTCAGCGACCACGTAAAATCATGCAAATGATGTGATGAAGCTGGAACAAAAATAAAAAGAACTTATCTTCCTTTATATTTTGGTGATTTTCTAGTGCCAGTCTTGGTTTCTAGTGAACACATATTTCTGCATTACTAGGCAGATATAGGCCTACAAATATTATGAATTTATATGAAATACGAGTTACTACAACCAGTGGAATATGAATGGAATTTCGTTTCTCCTCATTAAGTTTTAATGAGAAGAAGCTAAGAAATTCCCTTCATGTACTCTAAATTATTTTGGACAGTAGGCCTGGTATGAGAATTATGTGTATTCTCTACGTGACTGATTCTACCTGATTTAACTGATGTGAATATGATTTCCTATGAAATTTTTGATAAAGCTACTATTTATTAAAGGGGGTCTATCACAGTAAAACGCAATATTTCCACTAGTTTCTGCGAGTTTATGAACGGTCTTTTCCGAGGCATTTTGAAATTCGTTGTGTTAGCCCCCCTTTAAGGTCTAATCTTATCTATCTTTTCCTCTCTTAAACTCAAGCGCTATAAGTAAATCAGTATTAAAATAAGGGCCTGTCTCAATTAATGGCGGGGTTAGAACAGAGTACTACAGAGGTAGCTCCTTTACACTAAAGAGAACACACCCATATACCCTGCCATATACATGTACAATGTTGTAGACTGCCTGCGCTGGCACCACCAAGCAAGCCTGGCTCCAAGGTGAAGAAAGCAGAAGGCATGCCGACCTATTGTATGCATGATATAGTGTGATCGATCGACAATGTGTTGACAATATAACAGTCTAAAGCACAACTAGTGGTCCCGCACAATGGCAGAATCAGCGACAGTGATTTATAAAGCGGTCGCTAGGTGGCCTGGGGAGTGGCGTTTGTGCGATTCGCACGGCTGCTTTAAACGCCCTGGTATAAACGGCAGCATTTTGCTTTAAACTAGGAAATGTCTTCGTAGATTGGCTTTTATTTATAACCCCATGGAGTGAGATAGTTCACCTACTATTGGGGCTCACTCCAGGCTCACTGTTCTGTGTTTAGGGCTGTGCTACTGAGTCAGACTGAATATTGGTGAGCTTCTCGAGCAATGCATTAGATGAGGGATGCTACTGATTTGGATCTTTATAAAGAAAGACATGAGTAACAATAGATATCAGCGATGTACAGACCTACACTGTCAGCCCGCCCACGTAAATAAACAGTGCAACGCTTTTTATTGTGCCTTACAGTATTACCTTGTAGAGGCATGAACGCCCATACCAGATGTACAAAGTACTGTAGCTACAAGTGGTTCCCCTGGCTAATTACAGGGCTATTTGTAGCCGATTTACAATGCGGGCTGGGAGTGTAGAGAGGATAAAAATATCATAAGAGAAAACAATTTTGGGGATGCGGATGAAGAAGGAAAATCTTTAGAGATTGATGACAGGAAATAGAATGAAAGAATATGAGAAATAGATCAAAGGTAAGAGCAGATAGAAAGGATTTTTGGAAAGAAAGGAGGTCCGGGGGGCAGAGACGGGAATCCATAGAGAAAAGTAGAAAGAGAGGTAGAAAGGACAGAAGGTAGTGTATCAAAGAAGGAATAGAAAGGGGGAAAAGGAGTGAGTGAAATGGGGTGTGAAGTAAAGTGGACAGCAGGTGGATAAATGGGGGGGGGGCGCAGAAGGAGGGATATAAGTGGAAAACAAAACCCTCGGCCTTCTTCTCCCTTCCTTGCATCATTTCCCTGGGGACCCTATTGACCCATCCCCCATCTCAACCTAGTCACACCTATCACATTTTCATTAACTTCCCACCTCCAGCACCTAAATCGACCTTTCTCCCTACTTATTGACCATTTTCTATCTATTTAGGAGCAGGCCCAAGTCTTATGAGAAATCCCCCAATGGGCACCAATGGGCTAAACAGCAGGCAAACAGAGCCGGCCTTGTTCTAGTTCCAATCACTAACCGTATCACAGGCCAGCCAATAGAATTACACGACACAAGATTGTCCAATGAGATCTTTCGACACATCTAGGCAAGGCAGATCACACATGGAGGCAGTGGATAGTATCTAATTGAGTCAGGGCGGATGTAGAAGTTTACTAGACGCACCATATGACTTTGTTTAGAAGCTGAAGTCTTCTAATTGAACAGATATGAGTAGAAAACTTTCAATGTATAACTTGTCAACCCTGGCAGAGACTGTTCATCCTGATTGATTTAGATGGTACAGGCCCGGGTACAGGCACGTGGCCCTTCCTGACGACCCTAGAGTGACAGGCCATGAAGTTGTCAACCTAGGCTCATAGTTTGTCAGCATGAAGAGTCTGTGCCAGGTCTGACAAGTTAAATCTGACAAGTTTTGCTTCGTTTATTATAATTATGCTGATTGATTTGAAGACTTTATTTTTTTAAGTGTAGAAGTATTTCAGGATATTAACTAGACATGATTTCTTAATCTTGGTGTATCGATTCATTTTGAATTAAAGCCTTATCATAACGTTATTGTGCTATCATCAGTTGGATGACAAATTCATCGGTAATGATGCGGGTAGGCCCCTTGGGTAGGCCTAGACTGGAGAAATCATCTTCAAAACTGGTTTCTATATTGCGTCAAAATTGGATTGAAGAAAAATCTTTCAAGGCCAAAATATTCACACCAAACGATATTTAACATGATTCAGACCAATTGGTCTCGGTCACAAATCGTAGTGGAAGACCCATTTTATTAATTAAGCGGATGTTCCGCCAGAGCAAATTACTAGCATTTGGATCAAAATAGGTATAGCAAATCTAGATCTGCAGCCCTCCTGATGGCCTCCCTGAAAGTTTTAAAAAATTCAGTTCCCTCCTAAGAAGGCACCGGAAACGGTCTGGAACACTCACGAATAAATAGAAAATTTCAATTATTTCTGGCCGCTAAAATCCCTTTTTTTCTCAATTGGAACAACAGCTTTAGACTCTGGTGCATTTTCCTTTGACCTTGGGGGTTTCACCATAAGAGACCAGTAGTGTACACAGCCCCATGTAGACATACACAGTGGAGATCAATACTTAAACACAGGCTGCATTCCATTCAAATAAAACCTAACGACCTCTTGTCCCTACCAATTATATTTGCCCATCAGATTCAGTGCGGACCTGCCCTGCGTCTCATTCTGACACCCTCCCTACACCCCGGGTCTCACTTTTACGCCTTTCGCAGGTGTGAGTCTCACTCGGACACCAACCCTGCATCTGACATTTAGGCCTTTCGCAGACCCTGTGTCTTACTCCGTGACTCTCTCCCAACCCTGCGTCTCACATTTATGCCTTCAGCATACCCTGCATCTCACTCTGACACTCTCCCCACCCCCTGGGTCTCACTTTTACACCTTCCAAAGGTCTGCATCTCACTCCGACACCCTCCGCCCACCCCGTGTCTCACTTTTATGCCTTCCGCAGACCCTGTGTCTCACTCAGACACCCCCCTCACCCTGCATCTCACTTTTACGCCTTCCGCAGACCCTGCGTCTCACTCCGACACCCTCCCCCCACCCTGCATCTCACATTTACGCCTTCCGCAGACCCTGTGTCTCACTCGAACACTGTCCCCAAACCCTGCATCTCACCTTTACCCTGTCTGCAGGTCTGTGTCTCACTCGGACACCTACCCCCACCCCAGTCTCTCTTTTACGCCTTCCACAGACCCTGTGTCTCACTCCGACACTCTCCCCCAACCCTGTGTCTTACATTTACGCCTTCCGCAGACCCTGCGTCTCACTCTGACACCCTCCCCCACCCCGGGTCTCACTATTACGCCTTCCACAGACCCTGCGCCTCACTCCGACACCTTCCCCCAACCCTGCATCTCACATTTACGCCTTCCACAGACACTGCGTCTCTCTTTTACACCGTCTGCAGGTCTGCGTCTCACTCGGACACCCTCCCCGACCCCGTGTCTCACTTTTACGCCTTCCGCAGACCCTGCATCCCACTCAGACACCCTCCCCCCACCTTGCATCTCACTTGTATGCCTCCCGCAGACCCTATAGCTTTTTGCCCATGATCGCAGCGCCAAAGGCGATGGTTACCTCCTTCTCCCATGAAACCCCCCGTCCCCGAGCTCAGTGCACTGGATTTGGAGCTACGTCTGTCTGTTTGTCTGCTCTTTTCCCGTACCGACATGATTGTTTGTATCACATTTCTCTCAGAATTATTCACTTCCACATAATCCTAAACTACTTTTTATTAATACCCATCATCATAAGTCAGCCGGTGCTTGAGATATGAGCAAAGTAATAGCAATAATAACATCAATTTCCCAGGCAAATCTTTGACTTCGTTCCCAACCCTCAGTCTACTTTTACTCTCATTAAGGCAGTCCCGGCATGCATCATTATTGTGCATGTGGTGCAACTGAGAGTTCAGCCAAAGTCAAAACTTCCTTTCCCACGCATGTTGCGATGCTGCATCCAATGCATTTCTCTAATAGGATAAGAGATTGAAAACGTGAGGCAAGTGGCGCCACCACACGCCGAAAGAATTGCACATGCAACTTCTACCGTTTTCCATCTCCCTGGGTCACTTTCGCTGGTTGCTGTCAGATAGAGTGTGAGTGGCCAACTATGGGAACATCCATGATCCAAAGTCAAAGGGGACGACTTCCGGTGTAGTTGTTTTGGTAAAGTTAGTGGAAATATGACACTCAAGTGTCATGAGACCTATTTATATGGGGGGTGTGGATGGGGGGTCCCCCATGTCACATGTCAATTTTAAGAAATGGTTATGTCACATGTCACTTAAATCCCCATGTCCCATGTCACCTCTAAAAACCTCTCATGTCACATGTCGATTTTAAGAAATGGTTATGTCACATGTCACTTAAATCCCCATGTCCCATGTCACCTCTAAGAACCTCTCATGTCACATGTCGATTTTAAGAAATTGCCATGTCACCATGTCAAATTTAGTGGTCCACACCCATTATATGTCTACATTATACACAAATGTTGAAATCAATACCTGTGCATGAGATATTTGTGTCTAGTGCATTGATGCATCATGCTAGAGACATCCTCGGCTCTGGCTTCCCTAGCCCACTTAAAAGGGTCTATTTCTCCTCTTTCCTATCCTCTTTGGATGTGTGTGGTGCACATATGCGGGGGCACTCCGGGGGGGGGGGCACTTACTATGTGTCAGAGACAAGGGTGTGTGGCTGGCAAGGCCACTTTTTGGCCGAAATCCCTCTCAGCAAAGGTCTGACTTTTGCGAAAATCCCTCTCAGCAAGAGTAACTTTTTCAAAAATTTCAATGTTACGCAGCAAAATAAGTGTCAATTTTCAAATTTTCGCCCAAAAGCCACAATTAATGGTCACTTTTGATGAAAATCCCTCTCATCAAGGGTCACTTTTGGCAAAAATCCCTCTCATCAAGAGTAATGGTGGTCAAGGGACCAGCCGCACACCCGTGTTAGTACAAATTCAAGTGCCCCCCGGGGGGCACTGACATATTCCCCCCCCCCCGAAAATCTTTTTTTGGGTCCACCATGCCAGAGGTAGCCTACAGGAAATGTTCATGCCCCTCTTTGATCTGTAGTACATGTAGTATCCATTAATGCACAGGCTTCCTTTTAGCTAAAAAGAGGCTAAAATTTTCTTAAACCCCTCTCCTTAGGGAGTGGTCATTAATTATCAACGGGGGGGTGTTTTTGTTTTTTTATGCCCACCCCCTGGGCGGCAGTCAATTTTTTTTGTGCCCGCCCACGCCAGAGGCACGGAGAATTTTCATGCCCCTCTATAGTAGCGTGTGGGCTTTTTTGCTAAAAAGAGGGTAAATTTTTTAGCCCCCCCCCCCCTCAAGAGGGTCCAAAATATTTTTAGCCCCCCCCCCTCTGGAGGGGTCTGAACCTTTTCACGCCCCCCCCCCCTCAAACCCGTCAACCCCCCCCCCCCCCGGTTGGAAAATAATGACCACTCCCTCAGGCTTAGGTATAATAGGAGAGGGGTAGCAATGCATGCCCGCATTAAAAAGTCACGTGATCACCCCTTGACCAATCAGGGCATCGCGATTTTTCCGCTGGTTCCCGCGATTTTATCATCGCTGTTTGAATCGGTACCCATGTTGCTAATTTTCCATGCCAGCCCCCCTTTAAACTCCCTATATATCCAGCTTTCCAAACTGGCTTGGGAGCGCCCGTAAACGTTTTGTCGTATTACAGATATGATTTATCATGACCCAGACATCACTGTGATGACCCTGTCTCTGTGCCATACATAAAACAGCTCTTGCCAGGAGTGGGGTTCGAACCCACGCGGACATTGTCCATTGGATCTTAAGGCCAACGCCTTAACCACTCGGCCATCCTGGCGCTGATTCCCGAGGGAAAAAAGTTACTTTTTGATATGCTTACCACTGCTATTGTAGAGCGTACAATATGGATATATTAGGGAGGTTTAGCAGTCACTACGTAGGCAACATAACGCAGACGTGCAGCATACTTACAGCACTGCTACGTCTAGGTAAAATCAGGTTTGAGTGACGTACGTCGTGTTTGCTAAACCTCCCTATTTATGATACCGATGATGCAATATGTCTATTGTCGATACCCCGGGTCGATACCTTTGGATTACATAGGCACGTAAGCGTATATGACTCATCATCCCCTAAATGGGCTATTGGTATCCATATAGACTGGTAGGTGTACAAATAAAATGGTCTCGTTCTTGTTGTAGGCATACAAAGTTAGCGATTATATTGTTGCCTCTGTCAGACCCTCAGAAAGACATATTGTATTTGAAGGGTATCGGAGACAATCCTACTGACAAACAGACAGCATGACAGACAGCCCGACAGACAGAGAGATGGAGACAGACATGGGAGAGACAGAGAGATGGAGAGACAGACAGAGACACAGACAGAGGCAGAAAGAAAGCATGGTTTCAATCTGTTAGCACAGTTGTTAACGAAATGTGAAAACTGGCGATCACTGTTATACCCATTTCCCTGTTATAAAGTTTGCAGGTAAAAGTGTAGAAATATAAGCTAACTGTGATTTTCTTGGGTCCCTTTGTCTGCTGTAACAGTGTACATAAAACTGTCACTATGTAGTACATTAAATTTTGTACCGTACTGATCCAAATATGTGTCGGGTTCTCAAATAAAATGCCTGTTCAGATTTACGGATATCGAGATCTTAAGGGGTGCATCCACTGCGACGGATGGACCATCCGTCCCCCTTCATCCGTCATTTTCTCCATAGAAATCAATGATAAATGATACGGATGAAACCCACGGATGGTCCATCTGTGGGCAGTGGACGCACCCCTTTAGATACACTATCGCCTGGTCTTAATTGATAAGGCCTAGTGCATGCCCATGAACAGTACAAGTTTTGATTCAATGACACGGTTCTCTATCATAAACTCCCGATATCGAATTCTATAACTATAATTAATTAACTAATGTGAGTTTTATTTCAACTCAAAAACGAGATTTTCAGGAATTCATATTAAAAAGTGTTACCAAGGATAGCTTCATTGCACTTACATTAAATCCTCGTATAAGCCGCATCCTCGTATTACTTTTTTTTTCTTATGAATGGCTACGAAAAGCTACGGGGTCATAGCCCCCCCCCCACCTCTATGATGCTAGAACAGTTGGGAAGATATTGGGATTATACCATATATATCTAACCCCAACCCCAACCACCCACCCTCCCTTCACCCTCCTTGGTTGGATTCTGGTATACCAGCCGCGGCTTATACGAGAGAATTTACGGTAGTATACATAAGGTATATATTGTATGTATATATATATATATATATATATATATATATATATATATATATATATATATATGTGTGTGTGTGTGTGTGTGTGTGTGTGTGTGTGTGTGTGTGTGTGTGTGGGTGTGTGTGGGTGTGTGTGGGTGTGTGTGTGGGTGTACTTATACGGTAAGTTTCAGGGCTTGTACCTCGTATGTCACTAAGCCTTAACCAAAGACAAGCACTTGGTATGTGTATACATGCACATCAGGATAGACATCTCCAGCAATAAGTCCAGCATTAGGGGTATATAGGCAGACCTGGGGGAAGTGTACCACCAGCGCAGACCCATTGTACCCAGGCTGATTGAACAAGGTGAGAATTTAACCTTTTAACTTATGCCCCCCCCCCCTTCACTATTATTATGGTGGTCTCTCCCCACTGCCAAACTATTCACCTTCTAAACTCAGGCGATATAACTACACACATATTTTAAGAGTTTACTATTCTTATTTTGGCCCAAAAGTTTTGCTGAGAATAGGGGTTGAGCCCCTCATTTTGGACCGCGCCCCGCCTGCATTCATACCTCTTGTCAGTTCTACGGACGCGCCCAAATGGATGGCATGCATGATGCATGATGCATGCGACAAAAAACCTGAACCTGTAACCGGACCTTGAGAAATCACATCGGCCTTAACCCTCTAAAGGTCGACAGCGTGTTGATGCATTTTGTGTATTGGTGTTAGACTGGCTGCAGTCCCTAAGCTCTCCTCCCAACCCCACTATACCCCTCCATGCCTCTCCTCCTCTGGCTGCTAGGCTCATTCACTATAGCTCGATGCAGCAAGTTGGGAACCTAAAACTTAGGTTTTCCTGAATTTTTGCTAAGAAATTCTGTAGTTTAGCCAAAAATTATCTGATTTACACAATATTTGCAGCAAATGAAAGATGAAACTCATTGCTTTCAGGCCAGGGTAGATGGTATTACAATAATATAGTGCACAGTTTACCACTGAAGTACAAATCATAAATTTAAAAATCATTAGTTTTAAAAAAATGCTGTTTTTTAAAGTTTGGCCCTATATATTTTGTGAAAAAAGATTCTAACCATCAGTTTTTGATAGTGCATAATACTGACCCATCAAGTTTATAAATGAGTATGCTTTTTGTCCCTACCTCTATGGTGGCTTATTACACTATGGGAGAGATGTGATTTTTGTTAGTTTGCAAAAACTGTGATTTTCAGCAAAATCTCTGCTTGGTTTTTGATGTGGGACCACATAGATCACCATAAATGGATGCGTGATCACCCACTGATACCAGAATTATCCATTTTTATGGTCTACTTGATTATCTTTAAAGGCATGTAAAATATCTAAGTGATACAATAAGTGTGAGAAGAATTAGCCACATCTTATGATTCTAGTCTTTGGTGCCGACAACGCTTTTGTTGCTATTTACAGCTAAATAGCTCAATAGTGCATTTTAATAGGCCTCACATGCCTAATATGGGGTTCTAATAGCATTTCAATATGGTTTTCAATGGGTCATCAGGTCAAAACAACAATTGATGATGGAATTTAATAGAAACAAAAGGGTTTTGCACCATGGACCAGTTCACATTGTTCAGGTCTTCAGATATTCTTATCTTAAAAATAATCAAGGCATTTATGAGCATGGTGCTTTTCCAGCCCATATGGGACCTACAGAGGGCATTTTGTCTAGTCTGACGTGTATTATGAGGGAATAATGCATAGCAAATGATTCTATTTTCATATTTTGTTATGATTTCTGAGATAGAATCATACACAAGACTTGTCTTCTGCAGCATATACAAAAATGTCCCTTGAATGAAGGCATTTTACATGCACAGCTGCCTCCAACACTGGAAAACACTCAGGTTCCCAACTTGCTGCATCGAGCTATAGAAATAGATTCACTAGACATGTTTTTTTTTTTTAATTTTTATTTTCCCATTATATTTCAATTATCTCATAATAAAATCAATGGACTGCGGCCAGTCTATATTGGTATATGCAGGCATGGCGATGAGAAACATATAAATGCATCATAAGGGTTACACCTAGGCCTATAAAGTCGTAAAGCAACAAGGAAGCTAATCTGCGTCCAACACTATACATCTGTACAGTCATGTGCATCATGACAATAAATAGACTAGTGTAATCCTGTATTTGCGGCAATTAAAGGGTTAAATTTCCTGATGCCTCTTTGGTATAGCGCAATTGAGGAGTCTGATTCCAGCCCTGTATTGACATCCAATGCTTGGCCTCCATGATTCTTTGATGCACCCATGCAATGCTATCCCCCAATGCTGGTAAGCACATCGCCATCACTGTATCGTGCCTACTTTTCAGGAATGTATTAATGCGCGTGTATACAGCACCAGGGAATTACTCACAAAGGCGACATTCATGCACTATATGATCAGAAAATGTGTAATGCATTCATGCATGTGGTATTTGAGTATCGGGTGTTCGCTCAGGGTGGAGCGGCGGGTATGGATAGGCGGGCAGGATGGTCGGTCAGTGCTCCCAGTCAGTGGCTTACTAATTGTAAGCAACGTGCATGTTTTATCTAAACTAGCTAGTTTATGGGAATTTATTTGTACATTTTATCTTTTTTTGGGTGGGGGCCTTCTCGTTTTCTTTTTTGGCAAGGCCCTCCAGGAAGAGGTCATTATGATTGTCATAATGTAAGCATTATGATTGTCATAATGTAAGATGACATTGTCATGTAATGTTTCCTTATTTTCACCAGCAAGTAATTCGTTGCTGTTGCATTGGTGCATCATGCTCCTCATATTTTTTTATTTTTACTGAAGTGTTTATTAACCGCTCCACTATGGGAAGAGGTGATAATAGTGCAGTTAACTCATTTGAGAACAGGTTTCATTAGTGCATACTAGTTTGATATGGGTTATATAAGATGAGAACGAAGACACAAATAAACAAGAAAATCAAGTACAACACATACAAACAAATAAATAAAAATTATTACTAATCTTAAGATTTGAAATCTGGCTTGTTGTTCAATATAGGTGACAAATTGTCCCTATCAACTTGGCATAAAAAAGTGACTTTGTTAATCCAGTGACAAATAATAGACATAACAAGAAAAATTGACCACATTCAAGCTAAAAAGGACATAGAGAAGGGTAAGAAGATACAGTAAATAGGATAGACTAGCAGTTACCCAAACGGTTGCTAAGATTCATTTGTATTTGGAAGTATTGCACATTATAAAATTCAAAATACACATAGTTAAAGAATTAGCCATAATGTTACGAGATGTAGTAGAGATAAGTTAGAACTTGAACAGAGGCTTAGTACACAAATCTGATCCATCAGCACATTTCAGGTCCAAGGTCAACACAAGATGCATTTAGAAGGAGCACCAATTTAGTTCACCTGTCCCAGGAAGTTCCCCAATTGGGATCTCCCCACAGATTGAATTGAATTACTCATTTGATGTAATAGAAACGATTCGGGGTCTTCATCTTTGTCAGAATATGGGAGTATTATACAAACCTCATACAAGGCCAGCATGATGCAGAAATGCAACACTGCACGGAGAGGCACTCACCAGAGCTGCATTCATGCATTGATGTCAAAGTTTATATAGTTTTAGCCGTCTAATGGCCTCTATACATCATGCCAATTGGTCGTCACTATGAATGAATTCAGCCCTGGCGAATTACTAGCATTAAAGCACCATGCCGACCCTACAAGATTGATACAGTCCTAAATATTTATAGCATATTTGGCATGATGATCCAATGAAGTGAGCCGTCTCGCCAGCACTTCATTGATGCATCATGCCGACCAATTGACATAATGCACTCTTGCATCAGCAACACTTTGCAGGATTATGAGTGTGACTTTAAATATTTGAAGGGAATACATGTATGTAACTAATGTGTAACATCATCTTTTTTTAAATCTCTGGAGGGAAATGACTAGTGTTCATGCTCGTTGGGGAGTTAGTTCCTAGAGTTTTGAGTAGGGAACCTTTCTTTTTACCCAGCTCCTATAAACAAAAGTAAGCTCTCTTAACATTGGCCTTGTACTTACTCAGAGAGTCTAACATTACTTCAGCTATAAATTACAACCCCATCTTCCTCTCTATCTAGAGTTTAATGCCACATCAGCGGAATAGAAGAATAGAACCGAGACGAAACAAATGAACTCACACAGAACAGTAAATGATCAAAGGGTGAAAGTTGTCAATAGTTTTGGGTTTCAGTCACAGTCTATATTTAAGAGGACATTATAGCCACCAAGGATGCTTGTTAAAAAAAAAAGGAGGAAAGGTAGAGTGAGAGCGCCCGACACAAAATTACGTAGTTTTGTCATTATCAGCATTAGTCACGGCACAATGTACTTTTAACCATTTAGGTGTAGCATTCTGTGTTAATGTAACTTAAAGTTGGCATGTCCGCCATCATAGTATGAAATTTGGGGTTTCCTTTCAATTGTCATCTAGATAACATTCTAAACCATGTGCTAAAATATAATAATTATTATATGAAATATTTCTGCTCCAAAACAAAGGAACCCCATGTCCTGTATTTATTCCCATCCTAGTACAATGTAATGATTCTGGTGTGTCTGGTTTCCTATAGAGGGAGCCTGTGTGCTGTAGATGGATAGCCAGTGCTAATTCTCAAGGTGTACTAAACACTACTCAAAGCCTGTCAAGCTAGCCAACAGGTGGCACTGTGGTGAGCAGGAATGTCACGTGAACCCTTTCGAGGAGAAACGGTATGATCGGAAGTGTGTTCCTGGTACCGGCGAAAGTTGAAAGTTTACCTGCTCATATTTAACAAGCGAAATTGGCGCCACGTTAGCGCTTCTCCCCGAAAGACGTAACCGGAATGTCAATGGCCATCCAGTATATTGTATAGTTTTGTGATTAGACACATCATTTTGAGGCACTGAGCGATTGGAACAATATAAGATATGAGCATTTACAAAACATTTAGATACGTTTCTACAATTTTCAAATCTTTCATTTTAGCAGAAATGCCTACTTTAATGAGATCATACAGTGCTGCATTCATGCATCATGCCGAGACCGCAAGAGGGTCTTCAGGATGCACAAGGCAGGGCACCTAATAACCCAGTTGGTGCATCGTGACGGTAAGCCGAAACTATCATATTAGGCACTAAATACATCATGCTTTACTTAACTGGTTAAAGAGGACAAAGGGAAAGGCTTCAGTGTGAAGATACAGTATCACAGGACACATTCTCTACATGGCAAATACTATTTAGGGGTATCATTAGTGACGCGACACCTCCATCAACATCCGGTGGTACCTCTAATTGGCAAACGGAATCACAAATAGTGTTTTCTACCAAGCCATGTGCCGCTCATCATAGTATGCTACAGTCTTGAACTCTGTTGCTGGTGTCAGGTTCTTTGAAGGGAATTGATGTTTGGGATATAAACGGCCATTAGTGGATTTTAGACAGCCTTATTCAAATACCATATCTGAGATCTCACACAAGAAAAACTATTCTTTTAATCAAACTACCTTGATGAATTACCTTCAGATCTAGGTACATGCACACTGAAAATATGTGACCAGATGGGAGAAAACCTGCATCGAGGGGGGGGGGGGGAAGGCTTCTTAAAGTTTCAGTCACAAGCTTTAAAATGAGATATTTGGAGCTAAGATATTCCAGGTAGTTCTTTTGTAATTGTTTGTCAAACCTAGGTTGTTGTATGCAACTGGAAAATGCAAATAGGCTCTAAATGTATTGTATCCTAGCTTAAATACTGATAGGCCTAATGCAAAAAAAAATACAGTTTTGTAGGAAAATAAAAAAAAGAAATGTGATGTTTTTATCATAAAATTGGTTCTAGATGGATTTTCTTTAGGTCTGTTTTTGGTTCTGGGATCCTTATGTAAATATGCAACACATTGCTGACAAAAATTCCCATTTAGAATAATGGAGTGGTTTCCATGGCACCCAGAAATTGCCATTTATGCCAATTTTCTATGTTTCCATGGCAACAGATGTTCCTTTAACATTCCATAAATGGAATGTTTTTAGTAGAGATGGAATAATTCTGAGCATCATACCACTGGATTCCCATCAAAAATTGATCTAAGCCATTTTTTGGTATATTTTTCAGTGTTTTACTCATACACTGCACCCTGGTGGTCAAATGCAGAAGTAAAAATCCCCCCCCAGATGCACGTTTTCTCCAGATGGGTCACATATACATAGAGATACACATATTTTCATCCATTTGTGCAAGTCATAATTATTCTTCAGCAGGAGTGGTTTTGGTCACATGTATGTAGCTCACTCGAGAAAACTGGAAAGACACTAAGTTCATCATTTTCTCTTTCATCATCTACTTCTCCTGCAAGACTTACAGAATATTTTCTTTTTGTATTGCAATAAGTTACAAATATACATTTAACTAAAATACATTTTCCACAACCTAACTTAGATCCCACAGTAGTATAGTACATATCGGAACGGGACTATAGTTAAGTACTGTTTATTACTCATTCGACCTGCAGCCAATCAGAGGGCTCCATTTGGTCACGTGACCTGTTGCCATGGTAATGTGACCTACTAAGGGGGTCATGTGACCACCTCTCAGCCAATCAGAGGCCAGCATTCTTGGTTACCTTGGTAATGTGGCCTAATTAGGGGATTAGTGGGTGGTCACGTGGTCACGTGGGCGGGGTTAATTATGCAAATGAGATATACCAAAAATCATTTTTTCAATTTTTATATTTCTATTTGATAAAATATATTTACAAGTATATACACTGATTTTCAATCATAATTCAGACTGTACATAGTGTAATCTTTGTATACGGTTTTCATGTGAGGATTCTTTCGAAATGTAGGAATGGTGTAAGTCATTCTTCCTGCCCACAATTCATCTAAATTACAATAGAAATCTACTGAAGTATAATACCAAGTATTCCATTCACTTTGTGCGGACTCTTGACAGAAAGTATTGAATATTTTCTCAGAGTCATGACAACACAGGTGTCGTAAAAGGTCTGAGTTTTTCTCGAGAAGAAATATGAAAGCATCGGTAGATTCTAACGTATAACATCTTTTGATGAGAGGATAGGTTTCCTGATTGTGAAATTGATATACTCCTATACATCTATCTGTGAAGACATTGGTACCTTTCCAGAAAACATCGTTGAAACACTCTTTCAAGGAATCGAATGACTGATTAGAAACGAGGCCTTTACGTACATGTTGTTTGAACAACGACGCTTTAAAAAACAACACATCTGTTGCATTGATTATTTCCCATGTGTAAGACAGGTCGCAAGTACACATTTTTCCTCCTTAAACAATATACGAGTAGGTAAAGTAGTAGTACTACCTTGAACATTAGAACAATGTACAACGATCTTGTACAACCCTACAAGCAGTAGTGGCGACACAAGAAATTAATCAAACTGGCTTGATAGTCGGTGAGTTTACCTATTTTAGTGGCTGCGATGTCTGTACATTCAGGTGTAACAAGGGGTGTGTATTCGTTAGCAGCAGCAGCAGCAGCAGCAGTAGTAGTAGTAGTAGTAGCATCAGCACCATCAGTACCAGCATCAGCACCATCAGCACCAACATCAGCACCATCAGTAGCAGCAGTAGCAGTAGCAGCAGCAGCAGCAGCAGCAGCAGTAGTAGCAGTAGCACCATCATTACAGTCATCACCAGCAGCAGCACCACCAACACCAGCACCAGCTCCAGCAGCTTTCAACCATCGGTATGCATCAATATAAAAGTCCTCGTTAGCGTGAGCACCAGTAGTACCATCATCACCACCAGTAATAGTACCTAAATCAGCAAGATTAAACCATTCAGACAGGTCCATATAATCTTCGGAGGCGTCAGCAGCATAATCTGTCATCATAATATCGTCCACATCCATTACCATGGGGGGATAAGCTGATGATGTAACAGTTGTTGGGTTCTCAAAGTCAACAGGCTGTAGAGCAACACCCCCAGTAGTAGTACCATCATCACCACCAGCAATAGTACCTATATCAGAAAGATTAAACCATTCAGACGGGTCCATATAATCTTCAGCGGCGTCAGCAGCGTAATCTGTCAACAGAAAATCATCCACATCCATTACCATGGAGGGATATAATGATGATGTAACAGTTGTTGGGTTCTCAAAGTTGACAGTCTGTAGAGTGGTGAAGGAGGTAGTAGCACCACCGTCATCATCATCACCACCACCACCACCACCAGTAGTAGCACCTTCATCAGCAACGTTGTTAAACCATAGACACAGGTCGATATGATCTTTGGCGGTGGCATGAGCCTCATCTTTGAACAGAAAAGCATACAAGTCCATTGCTGTGGGGGTATATGGTGATGCTGTAACAGTTCTTGCATTCTCAAAGTTGACAGTCTGTAGAGTGGTCGGTGTTTCCATAATGAAGGAGGCAGAGAAAGTGTGATGGGGACAAGCGGTCACTCTCCCTTATGTACCCTGTCCGAGATAAACCTCTTTACTGCAGGTTTCAATCGATCAAAGACTTAAAAGAGATTTAAGCCCATTTTCACAGAGACCTTCGCTCTGTAGGGTATTTCTCTTTTTTTTTTTTTCACCTGCCGGTCGCTGTAAGCATGGATCCCTTAGATCATTAAGCGCGATTGGTCCCAGAGGGAAAAGATAAAAGACTTGAAGGATCTGATCGCATAGTCACAAAGGGTACCTGTTGTTTGTGTCCCCCCACCTTTCACTGCAGGAGTCTTAGATCATCAAAGTGTTGTCACAGACATAGAGGCTCACACTCCAGGTTGGCGACAAGAGGAGGTTTAAACTTTGTTGATTTGTTAGACTTAAGCCGCTTACCACACGCGCACGTTTTGTAGTTACAGAAAGAGAGGCAGACAGACATGGCACCCTGGGGTATCCCTGTACTTTAATATACGTTGAGATGAAGTTTGCGGCACGCCCCACACCTTTTGGTAGGGAGTAATCCAATTAAATCACCCTACCTTTTGTTGACCACCCCCTGTAGTTTTTGTATGTAAACTTTGAACACCTTAAGCTCCTGACGAACCATAATCCTCTTAGACATGTAAGACACATTAAGGTAATTATCACAGTTGTTACACCCGTTATCCGACCTGACACGCTTATCCCCAAAAGGGTGGGAGGATCCAGGTGAAAACGAAATTAGAGCGTTCTCTCCACTATATAAGGACCCATCTTTTTTCTTGAAAGGGTACATTACATCCGCTGTCGCCTTTGACACCACCACCACCACCACCACCACCACATATGTGGTGTTAGGACCCCATTTTTGCTACCTGGGGATATTGTTATCACCTTTCTCATCATTGTTTTTATGTATCATTCAGATGATTTGGGCAACACCTACCGTCACATTGACACTATAGATATGCAAAATGGCTTCACTGAGGAATGATTATATCATACCAATTTTGCAGATATGAATGTGGTGAAATGGGGTATTCGCTACCTGGCCATAGTTACACATATAAATGCTATCAAGATTTTATTCACAGCACACTTTACCAAGCATAGGGCATGATAAGTGCCGCTCCAAATACCTTTCCTTGCCTCTTCATTTAAAATCTAGGTTTAAAAACGTCCTCAGAAAATTAAGACAAATCCTATTATATCTATAAACTATGTCATACCGATGAACGAATGAAAACTCAAAAATACTTTTTCAGAGAAAACAGATGACATGCATTGTTATGCCCATTTGCTATCATTTCCATGCATGTGTTTGAGGAAATAATCCAAATTACAGCTATTTTCACATTATTTATCTCAGGTAGCGAAGACCCCTGAATGGGTCTCAAATACCCCATTTCATAACAAAGTCTCAACATTTTGTAGTAATGCACACAAATTTAACTGGAATTGACCAGAGAATGTTTGAAATAGACCATATTGCACATGTTTCTCTGTGTGCCCCCTTTAAAATGGAATCTAAAATGCATCAATATATCTTTAAAATCTTTGTGGTGGTGGTTGCCCTTAGGTAATGATTACCCCATTTCATCAACTTTCCTGATTCTAGGCCACAACAGATACATGAAAGATAGATATCAGTGGAATTGATAACAGAATGTTTTAAATAGATCAAATTGCACATGTTTATCTGTGTGCCCCCTTTAAAATAGAGTATATGATGCATCAATATATCAGCAAAATCTTTTTGATGGTGGTTGCCCTTGGGTAGCGATTACCCCATTTCATCAACTTCCTCATTGTTGCCCATAATAGATATATAAGGTATAGATGGGAATAGAATTGATAACAAAATGTTTAAAATATTACACATGTTTCTCTGTGTGCCCTCTTTTAAATTAAATTCTAAAGTGCATTAATATCTCTGCAAAATCATTTTGGTGGTGGTTGCCCTTGGGTAGCGATTACCCCATTTCATCAACTTTCCTGATTGTGGCCCATAACAGACACATTAGGGATGGATGAAAGTGGCATTGATAAAAGACTGTTTAGAATAGATCATATTGCGCATGTTTCTCTGTGTGCCCTCTTCAAAATAGAGTATACGATGCATCAATATATCGGCAAAATCTTCTTGGTTGTGGTTGCGTTTAGGTAGCGATTACCCCATTTCATCAACTTTCCTGCTTTTGGCCCATAACAGATACATTAAGGATAGCTGTAAGTGTCATTGATTACAGACTGTTTAAAATAGATCAAATTGCACATGTTTATCTGTGTGCCCCCTTTTAAATAGAATATAGAATGCATAAATATATCTACAAAATTCTTGTGATGGTGGTTGCCCTTAGGTAGCGATTACCCCATTTCATCAACTTTCCTCATTGTAGCCTATAATAGATATATGAGGGATAGATGTGAATACAATTGATAACAAAGTGTTTAAAATAGATCATACTGCACATGTATGTCTATCTCTGTGCACCCTTTCAATTAAGGTATAAAATGCATTAATATCTCTGCAAAATCTTTTAAGCGGTGGCTGCCCTTAGGTAGCGATCACCCCATTTTATCAACTTTCCTGATTCTAGGCCATGACTCAGGTACTGGTGGTGTGGAGGGTGCATGGGGTTCCACAGCTCCGCCTTCCTTAGTAGTAAGCTCTACCTCCACCTGACAATAGTCAGTCGCCACCAGGCTACTGAGTGCCTCCTGTCCCTCACTGGACCCTTTAGCTTTACCTTTTCCCCCGGCTTTACCCTGGCCCCCAGGTAGCATCCAACCCTTCCTGGCTGGAGAGGCAGATGGGAAAGGAACCTCCTTCCATTTCACTGAGGGATGCTCTGCCTCAGGCTCTGCCTCTGGGGTGAGAGACAAGCCATACATAATGATGGCTTTCTCCAAGGGATCTGGGGACTGGATTTTCTGAGCCTCCCTGTCCTTGGACTGGGGGGAACCAGGATCCCCAGCCTCCTTTCTGCTCACATCTACTCTCTCATACCGAACCACAGTCTCTAGGGGTACTAGCTACTCATCAGATACCCCAAAAGGCGAGCGGTCCTCCAACACCCTCTTAGCTGCCTTCTCCCTTTTGGCCCACTCTGCAGGGTCGGCCGCCAAGGTTACATAATAGGATTTTAAGTTATCTGCCCCCTACTCCGTGACAGGCTTTGTTGGTGTATTTAAGGGGGTGGCTGGTCTATACGAGCATGCACTATATGGGCCTGGGGGATCCTGTAGGCAGTGTGTCACTCCGCAGCTGACCAGGTGTTGGGTAGCCCAATGATATTGTCAATGGACTATTCTATGTGTTATAATTATCAGCGACATATTCAAACCAAGCTGACGAAGCTTCCCCCTGTAGAACCCAAGGCTACCTTATTTTTAACCTGACAGGGTGACTAACCCCTGTGCTCCTCCAGTGAGTATCCTCAGGTCCCACCTGCGGATCCCCACTTAAGACATGATATCATACACTATTTTTAGACTCACCTGTCCAGGTGACTCACTCCTGAGAGCAGCTCACGACCCCTATGACTAGGATAATCGTCAGGAGCGACCCACTACTGGTCAGTATAATTAGCCCCTAATATGTAAAAATAAAAAATGGCCTCTAATATCGGCTGCTTTTTAGCTACACGTACCTAACAGGGTTCTCCAGTTAAAAATGTCACACTATGTTGTAGTCTTGAATAGACAACTCTGAAGTAAAAGTATGTAACAGATAATAACCCGCTCCGATTAACACAGAATCAAATAATATTTCTGTAGATGAAGCTATATAGTTTCCCCTTCTGTTATAAGCAGTAGATCGAGTCTCATTCTATACAGGTTAATTAACCTGGTGTGTACCTCATAAGGACTCTGTGTGTAACTGTGTGTGTGTACATCATATGAAGATACAGTGTAACTGTGTCTGTGAACCTCACAAAGCTAACATGGGAATACCCCATAAGGACCCACTGTGTCTGTGTACCTGACAAGGCTAACATCAGAGTACCTCATAAGGACTCATTCGGTAACTATGTGTGTCTGTGTACCTCATAAAGACACAATGTAACTGTGTGTGTACCTCATAAGAACACTCTGTGTAACTGTCACGACGCTGGCGGAGACGACAACGGTGCTCCTGTACTTGGTGTACAACAACGTTGTCGAGCTGACCAGAGATCGACATCCCATCACAGACTACCATATGAACTGAAGACGAGAGAGTAGTGCATGAATACAGGCGAAATAAACAGAGTGTTGAAGGAAAACGTTCACACAAAACATAATTTCCTAGGTGTTTTCTCTTGTGACACTATCCCCAAGCACCCTGTCAAGGACACTTGTTTCATGAGTAACACGGATCCTCAACATTTACCAGGTCAACATTGGGTGGCGTTTTATGTGTCGAGGACAGGAGAGGCGTACTACTTTGATTCATTCAGTTTACCTCTGCTAAGCGCAGAATTCTTATCTTTCCTGAGACGTTGTGCTCCGTTCAAGTGGCAAAGAAATCATATTCAACTCCAAGACACTTCTGCTGACACCTGTGGACCTCATTGCGTGCATTTCTTGATCGAAGCATGTCGAACAAGACACCCCAAAAAGAGTATCAAATCCAAAACTGAGCGACCAGTCGGTGAGTCAAAGGCTCGCGATGATGACGATGATGTGAAGACGGAAGAAGGGTGCTGGAAACGTGTGCAAGTCATGCAGACAAATATCCTATGTCTGGCCAAAATGGTGTTGGATTTATCCAAACTAGTGCAGAGTATGTTGGAAAAGGTCGACTGTGGGTGCACTGACAAAGTGAGACTTTGCGGTTTGCTGAAAGGTCGAGCAAAAAAGTAAAATGATTGATTTAAATGTTGTTTTATGAAAAATAAAAAAAAATAAATTAACTTATTTCCTTGTGTTTTTATTTCCTACATATGTTATGACACATAAAAATATACAAAACCTTATTTGCATAATTAGCCCCACCCCTTAGGGGTCACGTGACTAATCCCCTAATTATGTCATAATGGTGGCTACTAGTCCCCTAAATAGGTCATGTTACCATGGTTACCAAAATGCTGGCCTCTAATTGGTTGAGAGGTTCCACATGACCTGTTTATCCCTTAATTAGGTCATGTTACCATGGTTACCAGAATGCTGGCCTCTGATTGGCTGAGCAGTGGTTGTTAATCCCCTAAGTAGGTCATGTTACTATGGTTACCAGAATGCTTGCCTCTAATTGGCTGAAAGGTGGTCACGTGACCCCCTAAGTAGGTCACGTTGCCATGGCAACGGGTCACGTGACCAAATGGAGGCCTCTGATTGGCTGCAGGTCAAATGGGTAATAAACAGTACTTAACTATAGTCCGATACATACTATACTACTTCCCACAACCATGTCAGGACAACCATGGCCATCAACCCTTTAGTTCATCTTTTATTTTCTTTTAATATCCAAAGCATCACAGACACTTGGCCAGTGGAGCGTCCTCCCTTTCCATGTGTCTGTTGTTGCAGGGCATTACTAATCAATATACATATAAATGAACCAAAGAGCTGATCCACTTTTGGGTGAACCCTATCTCAGGACAAGGCTCAGTGGCCCCACCAGCAAGCTTATTTCCTCACACAATTTTTGGGTTATTCAAACCGGAAACGGTGCTGTTAGCGCTGTCCTGCAGGGTGCCGCCCCACCTCCAACCCATACAGTCACATTCCTTCAATCATTTTGCATTTTCAGCTGTAACTCCCCTGTTACTTGAAAAATGTGCGTCCATATTTATTCCTCTGGACCATTGAAATTGGGGCTTTGTGCCTTTGCTGCTCTATTAGAAATGCGTAGAGGTATAGTTGTAAACATGTCCCTATAATTATCAAAAGAAATATCAAGGTATTGTCAATGATACATGTATGGGCAGCATTTGCTTGAAGATGAGCGATGTATTTGACCAATTGTGACGTCATACAATACATCAATTAGGCCTGCGTCCAGCCCTTATGCTAGCAGATATGGAAAAAAATATGCCAGGGTCATTTTATTCAATTTAAAGCCTACCAAAAGAAGTCGGTGCCAAGAAGTCATCTTGAAAATAGGGTGGTATCTTCTTTAGCAGGTTGCATGCAGCTCCACCTCTTGACTTTGTGATGTTTACTTCTATGGCCTCTGAGAAATCACCCATACATGTCTCACTTTATATCTGCATATATATAATACCCGAAGATGGAGCAAAATGAGTCTGTGCTATACTTGGGAGCAGGAGTCACTTCATAGCAACCAGCGCGACCCTTATCAGCCTTATCTCCCTGCTGATAAGAACCCTTATGATGGTTATTCTTTACGGGATTATTTAATAACTAATGAGATGATCCCAAAGATTTACTGTGGTCCTCTCGGGGGCCGACTGGTACCCATCTGATAGGTCCTATCAGTAGAACTCGCTGGTAACAATTTTACCCTTTGACAGGTCCCAAGCAAATAAACACCACAAAGAGGGATAAATACAGGGTGTGATTTGGCCACTGGTATAACATATTCACATATCTGTCTTGGAAAAATTAATTTTCATAGACATGGTCGGGGGGGGGGGTGTATATCCAGACTCCATGGACCCATGTAGTTTGATTTGCTTGTGAGAGCCCAACCCAAGCCCCAGTGACCGGCCTGACACTGTATCCACTGCAGATCCGTGAAAACAAAAGACAATAAATATATTTTAATGAAAGCAGCTCCGTCTGCGCATGCCCGACGGGAATTGACGCCAGCGCTTCCGGTTTGCCTCGCATCCATAACAAGGTGGCGCCTGCGCAGTGGTCTGGCGTCCGTTCCTTCAGGGAAATTAACAGGTGGTACTGTGCGAGGCAAGCACAAAGGGTAAAGCGAGCTGGGACCGGCCTGCCGAGCAACCACGGAAATTGTGTGGTGCCTCCTAAGCCGCCCTGATACGTTTCCTCCATTTCAAGACGCCCCCTCGTGATGCGCCTTTTACACGGGTCAGTGCAGGTCAAGGAAACCAAAATGGAAAAGGAAAAGACACCGGGACACTTAGGACCTTTGTCTGCCACTTTGGGTTGGGAGGTAGAAGGGGGGGGGGGTTAAAGGGGGAGAGTTGGAAGGAGGAGGGGGTCATCAACCATTTTCCTCCCGCCCCTTCTTTATATTTTGGCTGGGCCTTATCAAAAGAATTACTAGTATTCAATTGTTTCCCATCACTGTATGTGCATATTGAAACGATCCAACGATTCTCATGCCATCATGGTCGTGTCTTTTGGGAAAATATAAGAAAGGAGCTGGAATTTCTCGGTACCTTTTCCACTTTTTTTAAACAAGAGATGTGCAATTCATAATGTGATTTTAATTGGTTGTAATTCATCATATGAGCCATAGCCTCCATTAAGCCCTGAGCACGTGTGGTGGACTGGTTACCAGGTTTAGTCAGTGTAGGTGTTATCCATATGCTATAGAAGGGTGAGAAACTAAAGGGAACAGTGCTGCCCTCTGGTGCTTTTATTTGCTATGCACAGACCTTGATTACGGAGGTGAGGGGTTACTTTGGCAAAGTCACCACTCACCTCCATAATCAAGGTCTGTGCATACCAAATAAAAGCACCAGAGGGCAGCACTGTTCCCTTTAGTTTATCGTGAACCATTTCGGGGAGAAACGGTATGATCGGAAGTGTGTCCCTGGTTCCGGTGGTGAATATGCGAAAGTCTTTACAAGCGAAAATGGCGCCCCGTTAGCGCTTCTCCCCAAAAGACGTAACCCTAGTTTATCACCCTTCTATAGCATATGGATAACACCTACACAGACTAAACCTGGTAACCAGTCCATGCCCGTGGCCCTGAGGTTCTGGATGTGCCAAAAGGATTTTGGATTACATAAGACCGTTATTCTTCAGTCTAATAAAGGATCTCTATACTTGAAAATACCAAAGAAGCCAAAGTATATCATTTTTATTACCTTTGTTTTGTTATGTTTGTGTCGTATTGAGTTTCTCCTTTCCCTTTAAAACTAGAAGAGTTTAGGACATTTTAGAAAAAAATAAGGGGGCTGGGTTCTGATGTCCAAGGATAGATTCTGTTCCTTTCCCATGTTTAGAACTATCATTTTCTTCTTTTTAGTGGCATTGAAATATTTACAGTGTATGGTAATATCTAACACTTTTTTTTATATATATACTGCTCCACCTCATGACCCCTACATTGTAACAGAGTCAGAGCCTCCCAGAACTCACTATCACACACCCCATAACCATATATAGAACAGTTGTCCTGCAGATCTAAAGAGCTTTGAGTGAGTGAGTGAGTAATAGATGTTTAACGCCATTTCGACAGCTAAGGTCATATTCATGGCGAGAAAGAGCTTTGAACAAAGACAATAGGATACACTGCCTAGATTGTCTCAATATTATAGTATGGGTGGGGCCATACACATTCAGCACACCCTTCAATAGACTTTTATAATATAGAACGGGAACATTCTGATGATTTTCTCCTTATTGATACTTTTATGTGCAATGACTGTTCAAAAAGTTATCTTTTAGTATTTTGGATGTTGCCGTATGTCCCGCCACAAACTTTACTCAAATTTCTAGGTCTGTCCTCTTTAGTTTATATATGTTATTTTTCCTATCGTATTGCCACCAGCACCTGGGTCTCACTGCAGGCCACAAGCTGAAACAACATAGAATACAATGCTGCTTATTGAATATGTTGAGTGTAATGGTAAAGGCAAGACACTCTGGCCCGGGTCAATTTGTATCACATTTACTGTAGGTGGTCCTACTGTCTATGCATGAACCTGTAGACAGTGCTGCCACCTGATACTGCAAAGATGACAGTGGATATCCACTATCATCTTTGCAGTACTAGGTGGCACCACTGTCTATGGGGAAAAGCATAGAGTATAGGGCCACCTACGGTGACCCAGACCAGAGTGTCTTGCCTTTATATAAAATAACCATATACTAGCAGCCTAGAATTCTGTGTTGTTTCAGCCTGTGCTGCAGGCACTGCCTGTGAACTGTATGCTGGGCATCTGCGGTCTGTATAACTACCATATGTAGTGGTAGAGAAGCGGGAGCGGAATTCAGGGGGAGGTTTCCAGCCTATGTGAACTGTTGCAGCATGGTAACTCCCTCCTTCTGCACTAGATAGCGCCTTGGTCGATGTGCTCCCTACCCTCTACAGGGGAGTTTTTGAGAAGACTATCTAATTGTGCACACATTTATACACCTAGATGGATTCTTTGATGTAAAGAAAGGTCTTCTGGTCCACAAATCATACCGTGTGTGGCCAAGTTAATGTCCAAAAGCTGTCGGAGCATTTCACCATTTGTAGCCATTGTGTCACCGAACCTTACACAAGAAAAAGGGCTGACACACTGTAAGATTTGCTTTTTGTTATGAAAACCAATAGTTGCTAGGATAATCTTTATCATATTGAGCACAACTATAAGTTCTTCAATGAGTCGACACCATGGTAATAGAGTGGGGTCGCTGTGGAAATGGGGAGGGGGGTGTTGGGAGATGCCAACAGTCTCTCGTAGATTCAGAACATTGGTGCAGTTTAATAAAGGAAGGTCGGTATGGTCTGGTGCCCTTTTGAAGGAGTTATTAGAGTGAATTCACCATCCTCCCTATACCTTAATAATGAACACTCCCTAATGTAGTATACATGCACCTGGGCCTCTCTAAGGAAATGCTAACTACTGAAGCCTGCTGCTGATACTATCAGCTTAGAACTTTGTCCACAATAGCCAACATTGGAATCTTTGTACCTTTATAGTGTTGTATGTAAGATCTCAGAAGCGTCCGATTGCGAGAGGTGCCATTTGTTACTAGATTGGGGGTGGCTCAATAAGTTTCGCAATTTGAAACAATCGCCTTCGCACAAAGAAAAGAAAAAATCAATAGGGGTAAAAATGTGAAATATGCTGCAGTCAAACATTATTGAAATGGTTAGATCCACACAAAACCAACAATACATATTTAGCATATTATCATGTTTCACCGACATGTTTCCTTTTGAGCTCAACATCAACTCAAATTCCTTCCCATCCTCCTAAATGCAGTGCGTTTTTTACACAATAATCATCTTTTAGTGTGTGATCAAGATCATTCTACTCTCTCCGATTAGTATTTGCCATCCCCAGACATCCAATGAATTACTTGTCCCATACCGTGTACGTCATTATACGTGCTCACACTGCCAGACCGCGCCAAGCATTTACAGTATATGGCTTTTATTTTTGGAAAACAGTAGGAGCTGCTGTTAGTACAAATCTAATGAACAGTACGTTGCCCTGCACCCAGTACAGTGGTCTTTACTGCCCATTTACAAATTGGGCTGAGAGTGCAGGCATTGTTTTCGGGGTCTGAGGGATGAGTCATTTATCTACAACGGGGAGTCAGGCCTTTTGTTGTTTTTTCAAGAGAGAGGGATGAAACAGGAACAATACTGATCATTTGGGTTTATGGGACTCGAAATTCCACACAGGAAGGTTAAGTAACTAAGTACTGGTCATGGCAAGAAAACGCATTGGACAGACTGAGTCAGATATTAGTTCGCCACAGTGACAGAATTCGCAGCCCACCTCCCACGTTGCACTAAATGGGTCGACCCATAGTCCCAGGGATATAAATACTTCCCCCAAGGACCAGGCTAATCTTCTTTACCTAATCTCTCTTATTTAAAGTCAATGACACTACCTTATTACAAGCGACCCGAGATACTAAAGTTAACCCTTTGACAACAAATCATATAACCACTTTGGATGTGCGCCATATCTCCACGAAAGGAATGAAGCAATTGGAGAGATAAATGTGAACGAAACTAACACAAGGGTTTTCTAGGGTTGAATGGAAAATTGAGGAATATTTAAGAAAGTGAGGGTTTACTCTAATCTGCCATATTCTAGATGCTGTAATTATTATATAGACTATACCTGGCCTTTTGCCTTCATGAATCTGCTATGAAATATCAGTGATTAACTCGCACGGACTTCATTCATGCATCATGCTGAACCTACGAGTTGATACACTCCCTAGCATGATGCAACATTGAATTGAGACACCCTGATTTTCCATAAAGAGCTACACAATACCATGTAATAAGTATTTTAATCATTATACCTATGTGACATAAGGTATGGATGTAGCCCTGAAATTAATATGCTGCCTTCATTGAATTGATGCACTCCCAAATGATAAGCATGTGCACCAATGCAGTGCTGGTGATAACAGTTAAATCACCAACACTATATTAATGTATTACAACCACATAAGTTCAACCTTGAGTTACCATGCAGGCCATATAGGGTTAATTATCATGCAGCCCGTACAGTGTTAATCTCACCTTTAAGGGCTGCTGATGCAGGAGTGCATCATGCTCATATTTTCGTCATGATGCACCAATGAAGTTCAGGGGAGCACTTCATTGGAGCATCATGCCGACCCTCAAGTTGTGTACCAATTAGGCCTGTAAGACCGGCTCAATGCATGAATGTAACCATGGTGAGTTACTCACCAGGGCTGCATTCGTGCATCATGACGACCAATGGGCATGATGCACCCCCCACACTTAACTCCCTATATTGCATATATATGTAGTGCTATAACACTCTATTTTGGGAAACACAGGGATGGAAAGGGTTAACACATTTGCGGTCCTTAGAGGGTTAATACCTGTTGAGTGTTGTGTTTACCTTACCACACTGGAGGTAACTGTGGGTGGCAGAACACGTCCAGGAGTTCCCCCAGCAGGTAGCATGGAGCAGCAACAGGAGTGTCAGGTAGGGCCACAACTCACCTATATATTACTACACCTAAAACACTACTCAGTACTCTGACAAGCCAAATGTGTTACAAGCCAAATGTTAATTGCACAAAATAAAAGTTCTCAATATTGGCTGTCGAAAACAAATAATTATTATCAGAGTTTCAATTAGAGGGTCAAATATGTAGCAAGTCAAATATTCAATATGTGAAATCAAAGTTTTTGTAGTTCCATATTGAAAATCAAATATTCAATATCAGAGGTTTATTTACAATAGTATAATAAGACAAATTTGTGACAAGCCAAATATTCATTACTCAAAATCAAAATTCTGAATGTTTGATATTGGAAATCAAATAATCATTAGCGATCACATTTAATCATTTAAGACTATGGGCTAAATATCTGGCAACCCAAATATTCACCATTTGATATCGAAGATGTGGAATATTGAAAATCAATTATTAATATATCAGAGTCTTAATAACAATACCTTAGTAAGACAACAGTGTGACAAGCCAAATATTCACTATTCTATATTGAAAGTTTGAAATTGAATATCAAATAATCATTATCAGAGTTTCGTTAGTGGACAATCAAACTGCATGGCATGCTAAATGTGTGGCAAGGCATATATATCACCAATCAATATTGAAGTTTTGGAAGTTCGATATTTTGAATGCTAAATACGTACCTAAAGTAACTAGGCCTATGTGAAAAGCCAGTATTTGATATCAATGGTTTCCAAAGTCCAGATACTTTATATCAGAGTATTTATCATTCCGACATGTCCAATACGGAGGACCAAACTTAGTATTGAAGCTGTGAGACTTCGACATTAAAGTTGTAATATCAATGTCTTGAATTGTTTAATGCCCATTGTGTTCTTTAAAGGGTTAATGAACTGTAGTAATTACCCTCAGTCACCAGTCACCTTATTTACACAAAGTCAGTAAAAGATCTCTCTGTGGTATTCGGGGCTGGAGATGGAGGAGAGGCACAGGTAGAGGGGAAGAAAAATAAATACATTGAAGATAGATTGTAGGGATTTGGGTGCCTTGGAGCTTGTAAGACCTGAGCAATGCATTATTGCATCATGCCTATTTGTCATACACTCTAAGAAATAACTGTTGGAATCTATGAGGCATCCTTGGAAAACTTAACAAGGAAACTGTAATGAAGTGAAGCAGTGTAGTTTCTACAAGGAAGGCCCAGATGGCAGAACTCGCCAATGCTTCATTAGATCATCATAATGACTAAGCATTAACCTGGAAGAAATGTGCCACAAATAAGGAACTGAATGAGGGATAATGTGGAAGGCATTCGGATACAAGGTTTTTCAGAGCAAGATCGATTTTAAATTGGGTAATGTTTCAATTTCTTATAGTCAGATCACAAAGAGCAGTGAGGGTATTTTCGAAGATGAGGGCCTCTCAATTCCATAAATTTTGACTTGTGATGCTCGGCTGTGTATGAATTTGCTTTCACCGTGTACTTCGCCGAATAACTTACAGACACTGCATTGATGCCAATCTACCAGGGGTGTGTCAACCATAATTATAGGACCAACAATTCATGTATCATGACACCAAATAATAAGTATGAAACAACAATTTAAATCACATGTAGTCCTTCCAGTATTGGTGAGAATTACTTTGGCTGATTCTTTCTCCTATTTTTGGAGGATAGATCGTGGATAGAATGCTGATAAATCTGTGATCCCAGCTACTGGGTTCATACATGGTAGGCACTAGGGTCAAATATATATTACATTTAATAATTAGCCATTTGGAGGGAATTGATTTGTAAAGAGAACCTGGAGCATGTTGCTCCTACGGTAAAAAGAGCTGTCAGTAGGTACCCTCTTTTCAAAAGATGTCACGCTCTGCTTCACCATTCAACTTGCACTCACCACATTAGTCTGAAAAGTCACCTGCCTTGTTTAAAACCAAGAGAGCTGCACTATCAGGTACCTACTCATGTCACACACTCTATAGTATATTATACTGACTGACTTCTCCCAACTAGGTACCTACTCAAATTTCCCTTTTTTTAGCACCATACTTGAATGCCCAGTTGTGAGCAATAAAAGGGACAAGTTATAGCTACATGAAAAGAAAGGACTGGAAATGAGGGCATTTTTAGCCAGCTCTTCCTTTTACTATAGGAGCAACACCCTCCAGATTGTGGAACTAAGTATACCACTGGGAGGTACCTATAAAGGTGGATAACTAACTAGCATGCCACTATAGACAAGCACAGCGAGAAAGGGTAACTTTAAGGATTAAATGTGTGTGAGTATAGTATTTGGGATACTGTCTGGAGTATGCAATCATTTTAAATTAGGGGATTCGTAGGTCAGTTTTCTCTTGAATAATGTTCCTTTAGCTACCAAGATCCTGTGTTTTGTGTTCTTACTCTCTTTCCTTTCTTAAAAAAGCACGTGTGTGTTAAATACAATGAGTAATTTCGAGTCCATTTCTAGGCCCGATACAAATGTACTCAGAAGTAGAGATAAACCATTTGAACGCTACATGATGCCTCAACGCTTTCTGCTCATCTGCCAGCATGATACACCAATGCAGTGCCAGTAGGTGACTCACTGCAGCTTAATGAGTGCATCATGCCAACACATTGCAGGTATCAACTCCTTTGGGTCAGTGTGATATATTCATTTATGCAGTAGATGTGGATTCTATTGGCCACATTCTCCGACCCAACTGTCAATGGACTATAAATACCCTTATAAGTAGGCAGTACAACCATCTGTATACCTACAGTAGAATGTACTTCTGGTACATTGGTTTTATACCTACAGCAGGTTAACTGTATTTCAGAATAATAACCTCGGAGTCTACTGTATATCCGCGTGGTGGACGGACAGTGAAGCACTGCACAGGCATTGTTGCACGAAGCGGATTGGATAGCAGAGAGCATTAAATCATGCTATAAACTACTCCGTTGGGGTTAACCATCGCTAAATTACCTTGTTTGAAAATGGCAGAACAATAAAATGTATCGATCCCATGATGCTATGGCATTTTCCAAAGGCCAAGTATTGTACTACCGTTCAGTGAATCCTATATGTATAGGCTATACCCTTAGTGCTCATGTCAGAGCAGAACTTATCGAAGAATTAGTTTGCAGTGCATTTGAAAGTTTCAATACCAATGTCAACTGATGCATATTCAAGACTGCCATTGCCCGGGAGGGTGTGCCAAAAAGGACACGTGAACCAAAAAAAGAAAAAAAGGTACACGGTTTTGTATTGCTCTAAATGATTGATTAGATGATCGCTCAGATGAAACAAGCCCATTAGATTTCTTCAAGAAGAGTTTTCCATGTGTTCTGCTGTAATCCTTTTGTCAATACAATGAACACGAGTTAGGCCATCGTGTTTTCCTCAGTACTCTCTGAACAAATTTACAGATGTTCTTCCTTGTTATCTTTGACAAGACCCTTTTGTCACATAATCTACAGGCCACAACAAGGTTATATAGGTATCCAGTACTGTTGTCATTAAGAACATGCCCAGACCTGTTGAATATTACTTCATTTACCCCATTAAAAAGATAAGTTTTGGTCCAGATCAATATCTTAAAAAGAGAGAGTTTGGTTGTGATGATGGTCACTGGAGGGATTTCGATGATAATTCCAATTTTATACATATCTGTAGGATATACATTTCAGCAGGATATCAATCACATTAACTGTGAATACCCCCGTGATTTTTTCATTTGACCCCATTATGGTAATGCTATCTGTAATATCGGAGCATCCTCAATAATGAGGATCATGAGAGTGCAGCAGAAATTCTTTCAGATTTTAGTTCTGCTAATTTGTTATTGTTAGGTTAGAGTAATGGAAACAGTATCCACTCCATTATAACCCTTTTGTGACCGCATAGTGCCGTAATTACTATATATGCACTTTGGTCATCATGATGCATAAATGCAGCCTGGCGAGTAACTCGCCAGGCCTGCATTCATGCATCATGCCGACCCAGCACGGATGATATACTCCCAAATGGTCAGATCGAAGAGGGCGCATTGGTCTATCAATGGACATGGATTATTAGGCAATATACGATCCTTTAGGGGTTATTCAAGTTTGTCTAATCAATCTTGCAGGGCTACGGGCCCCGTCTCACATCGATTTCTAGTCCATATTCCCCTTTGCTCTATTCCGTCTGTAATAGAATCTGTATTTATTTAAGATTCATATTAAATTTCAAGCTCTGTTCCATTACCGAAGAATTCCCCAGAACTGATTTCCTCGTTTATCACTCTAGCAAGTTTAATCTAAATTCAGATAAATCAGAACAGATTATTCTTTATTTGTGTGGAGATTAGAGGTGTTGCATTAGCAGTAGTGCCATACATTTCTGATTTATGACTGGAATCTGTAGACCTTTTCAAGTCTAAGGCTCTCTATAGTTAAGCATGTGGACTAACGCAGACTTTCTAATGGCATTTGGCGGTTGTGGGTCATGGCTATTCTAATCGTCCACATGGTTCCTATTACTAAGTACCCTGTATCAATACTTCTAAATACATATGTGCTACAGTGACTATTTGGTATTGGACTTTGAACATACAATTCCCAATTTATGGTCCCGATGATTGTGAGCAACCACGAGAAAAAGGTACCGCATTTGGTTGTATCTAAGGCAGAATTCTACCCTAAGCCAGCCACTTGAAATAATATTCATTTGCAATAAGACATCTAGAAATTACAGTGAGATTTACATATAATTTTTCATTTAGAACAAAAAACTTAGTATGCTTAAAAGGTACATATTTGAAAGTCCACCTCATGGGGAATCAAACCTGACATGGATATTTCCTAGTTCCCAGCCCCGGCCGTAAAGCAGAAAAGGTGAACTGGGTGCTGCAGTACAGAATATCCTTCCAGCTTGGTTGCTCACTGTTTATGCTTCAAACTTAACTTTAAGCAAATAAGTAATAGCTCTATGGGTGAAGGACTAGAGTTAGGATTCTATTGAATACTGGAACAAAGGGGGCTGTGAAGGTCTACATTGGTGTAGTCCTATGCGTTCAGCCCTTTGGGGGCAGTATGACGTCTTCTCAAAGCCTTCTGATTTAACATCTATTGACCTTTGTCTACCCACTTAAAAGTACTGAATCCCCATCTGTGATAGGTTTGCCTACAGACCCCAGTGAAATGATGTTGGGTCAACTTGGTGCTATAGTAAAATGGAACACTTCTTTTGCCTGCCCCAAAAGAACTGCAGTTACAACCTTCTACCACTAAGGCGATGATTGGTACATAATCATTAACCTTTGTGAGTATGACAGGGAGACACTTGGTGTGTTACTGACAATCAGACAAGGGTAACAGGTACATGTCATAGGGTGTTACAGCATTGTACATGGTATGCACCCCTTCATGGTTTAAGTGTGACCAGTGCGGCGTGTATAAGTGCATGTTAGACTTAAACTTAAGGATCCTGTGTAGGTATATATAATATATCCCTGTGTAACAATAAATGACCTATGTTTGTTTGAACCAATTGATAGGTGCTCAGTGTTTTAGCTTTCATAACACTGACCTCATGAATTTCGTTACCAGATTTCGTTTTTGAAAATCTTTGAAATAATCAATGTGAACATGTAGGTCTGCATGTCCAGGTGAATTGTCAAATGGCAATGGATTTAGTACGTGAATACTTGGTATTTCAATGTTCTATGACCTTTGTGGTTATGGCTTAAGCACCGAAAAACTAACTCACATAATCTGCATTTCTGTTTAGTACGGGCTCGGTCCTAGATGATGACTTGGTTTTCATTGTCGAATTGACACAGAGTGATACAGGGCCTTAAGAGGAATCATGTTTCCTTAAAGCTGAGTGATTGACTGTCCTTAAAGGGTAACTTTGTTCAGCCTTACCACGGTTCCAGTCCCTATTTAACCAGACACACCCTTTGTTCTGTCCTGGGCATTAGGCTCTCTAGAACTAATCTTTAACCCTTTAAGGAATGACTAGTGTTTTGATCCTGATGCCCTGCATCCAAGTATTCTGCTGGACTTACAGCTGCTGCACTCCCAAATAGTGAGCATGATGCATAAATGAAGCATCACCGAGTAAGTAGCTAGGCCTGCATTAATTTTGATGCATCATGCTGACAAATTAACCCAAAGGCTTTACCGTGGTGGTCTGTTCAAGCGCCCTGGCACTTATAGATTTTAGTGCCTTTTTGTCTTCAGTGCTTATACAAAACCAATGCCTATTTAATACAGATTAAAGTGTAAATTTCAATATCATGATCGCCCTGCCACTGGCGCATAATATGAGGCTGGTGCTTATATTCGAAGACCAGGCTGACCAATGAATATGAATCTTATGCGGCCCTTAAATTGTCCACACAAAATACCTGTGTTCCACCAAAAGTACCCGTGTGTACATTGAAGCACGACAGGAACTAAGCTCACAGCCCACACTACTATAGCATAAGCCAGTTTTTCTAAGTCATCACAGAGTTCTTTGAAGACATTTAAATGCGATTACAAAAACTCCCTAGAGGACCGCAGAGAAGCTTACATAAATTACTGGTTCAATGTTTAACCGTTAGGCTGCCAATATCTCTGCCTATTAGCAGGGATCATGGTGGTTGGGTGCAGGATCCTGGTACATATAGCCGGTATTGAGGGTGATTAACCCCTTAGAGCCTGCATAGTGTTTAACTGTTCTTTTGTTGATATTAAACCTTTAAGGAATGTTAATGCACCATTCTGACTTGGTAGTGGCTGGAAGCGGAACTCCATGGAGCTGGTTTTGGTGACATGCACTGATAAGAACCGATAAGATGCCGGGACCAGCATGTCCCTAGAAGTGTGTGTTACCCAGGGACAAGGTACCTCATCATGGTATGTCTTATCAGTGGATTTTACCTCAACCAGCAAAATTCAAGATGGTGGACCACTGGTCGTCCATGCTTAGACCTATAATTATAGGGTTGATATAGATACTCCTACAGGGTCGGTATGAATGCAGCCCTGGCGAGTTGATATTCTTCCATCGTACAGGCCAATGGGTATGATGCATTTATTCATAAGCAGGTGCCATTTATAAGCGACCTGTTGAGGTAAGTATGAATGAAGCCCTACAATGCAAATCGTTAGTCCTTCATTCATGCATCATGCTGCTGTTAGGTTTTCATGATACACTAATGCATCTCTGCAGAGTAGGACTATAGACTCAGCAGGTGCATGATGACATGAGAAGAACGTGAAACTCCATAATACCTTAACATGCTTGTGTAGACATGAAGCATGAATGCACTACTGATGAGTAGGCCTAACATAGCAGGGCTGCATCCAGGCATCAGTTGTAGGGGTTGATGCACTCCAGAAGGGTTGGTCTGGTGTATAAATGCCGTGCAAATGGGTAAACTCATCAGGAGGCCATTTCTCAATGTACTACGACTGCACACAGCCACTATGATTTAAAAATGCCAAGAATAAGCCAGGCTATCGCAGGAACTGCCCTATGACTGCTCACTACGATTAGCAGCTATGCAGTAATTACATACTATTTAGTAGGGCAGTCATACTGGTGCAGACATTAGGGACTACTAGTTCATGGTGCTGTTAAGGCCAAATTATTAGGTTCTCACTATGATTTAAAGGACAGCAGTCGTAGTGTGTTAAGAAATGGCCTCCTGGGCTGTATGTGTGCATTGATGACAAACTGCTTTAAAAAATATAAGGTGGCCAATACAGGGTTAAAGCACCCTGAAGAATGGTTAGGGGCTCCTCCAGTACCAGGGGTGGTAGTGCTTAAGGGTTGTTGGACCTAACATTATGTTGACACAGCAGAGAAGGTGTTACAATAACAGACCAATACAACAAATACCCTCCAACATTCACTATTATGCTGTTAGGTATATAATGGTGGGGTTGATATGCTGGTCAATATTCAGGCATTCTTCTGAATTCCCCCTGCCCCTAATTGTGGTTTGGTAATTATAGTATTTGTTTGACATCCATGCACAGTGATGATTTGTAATAAGCATCAGACTCATTTCTCCCATTTGTCAATCAAAATTGCTCTATATATATATATATATATATATATATATATATATATATATATATATATATATATATATATATATATATATATATATGTGAGGAGCAGTGGAGAAAGGGTATACCGCGTGGTGCTATTGTTAGAAGTATGAAAAAAAAGAATTGTGAGGCCAACCATACCATATTACAAAAGGGAACACACTCACTTCTGAATGAAGTGAGGATCCTAAGCAAATTTGCCTACATGTATTATCTAGATTTTAAGAATAACATTGCATTAGAAGTATTCCATTGAGTACATACTTTAGTAAGTACAGTGCAGTCAAATTCATGTCATACCTTGACACAGTGTAACCGCCCAGAGTAAATATAAGTTCTATGATTACTGCAAGTGCCAAGTTATAACCTGGATCCCAATAAGCCTGATCATGATCCCTCTATGCTTTACCTAAGAGAACCACTTTAGCATGATAAATATAGATCCCAGTTATGTATTTCTAAGTCTCATAAGTTGAAGCTAGCTACAAAGCTTCCTTAACAAGTTATTGGCAACATGGTACTTTGATATCGTTGTTCTTTGTCTACATGTCTCAACAGTTCTAAAGGGGTAAGTCAGGTATGTGGGATTTGGCTGCTGAGCTGCTATAGATAAATCAGATTGCAAATTATAGAGGTAACGGTGACCGAGTATAACTGTTACAAGCAGGTACTAGTATAGTTGATCCGGAGGGTGTTTCTTATTGATTGATTGAATTTTATTTGGCAAAAATGCATACATCATATAAAGAAAGTGAGTGACATACAAGAGAAAAGTAGATAAATGGACAGGTTGGCGGTAACAATAACAGGGCGGCATATCATTCAAGGCAGTGAAAGGATACAGTACAATAGAGGATCAGTAGCATTGAGTTCTCATATCCAGTCAAGTATATAGCATCAATCCTATAGACAGTGTGTACATAACGGATGATCAATTTAATCATGACATAAAGTCTTTTTTATTCTCAGCTCTTTGTTGGTCAGCATCCAACCTGTCCCATAAGATGCTACGTTCAAAACGTAGTCAGCACGAGTGAATAATGGTTGTTTCATCAGGGGTCAATTTCAGAACTGACAACAATTTGCCCCTCTTTTTGAGGCCCAAATGATCTACAATTGTACAATTAGTCAATAGGCACTGTGTTACCCATTGCACAACATCAAATGCATGGGAAATAGTCTCGCGCTATCCAGAATCATAGAAGGAATAGAGTAATTGTACAAATCTGTGCTCGGTGTATTGGTGTAGATCCTACAATTTAGCTAGATTCTGTGACCGTGGTGGTGTTTTGTTGATTGAAGGGCTATTTGGCGATCGGAGGATGTGTTGAAATTGACCCCTGATTTGAACAGGACCCTGATCTCAACAGCTAAAAGCTAAAGGCCCATGTATTATAATTGTTATTAAGCTAACTACGCTTACAAATCTGTATTAAAAATCTAACATTGGTGTCCTGTGGCACCCTCGGCCACAGAACCAGAAACCTATTCCTATAAATAAGTGTATTACTGGAAAGCCATCAGTTTAAATTCGATTTATCGCTCTATTTATTGCTTTTACCTACATGCATGGATAGCTGATTTATTCTGTTTTCTCTCTTTCTCCCTCTCTCTCTCTCTCTCTCTCTCTCTCTCTCTCTCTCTCTCTCTCTCTACCTCTGTCTCTCTACCTCTCTCTCTCCATTTATGAAGAACATCTGATTAGCAAATCTTGAATTTTCTTTACAGATGACGAGGGAGCAACCAGTGTTGATGCTGGTGCGTTTTGGTGCCGCGTCAGTTCTGGAATGTAGAAATGCCTTCTGTCGAAATAAGGGTATGCTGAAAACAGCCTACCATGGCAAGGTTATAGGTTTCGGCAGCGAGGTAAGAGCTATTTACATGTACATTGTAATTTGTATTTGGGGAATGTGCTGGTCTCTACAGGCAGCATGAGGTCTCAATGCATTGTAAGTTTTTAGAACCATTCTGTACCCACCATTGCTGCATTCATGTATCATGCGGACCTATAAATGGGACGATACAGTATTACCCGCCCCTTTCCTTTTTTGAGAAAACTAAAGGTTTGAATATATAATTGATGTGCGTATTTCCAGTGATGTATGAAATGTTAGATCTCCGTCCTTATTGGGCCAATATTATGTCTTTCTGCTCTTCTCCTCAACCATATCATATAGCCTGCACTGGCATCTTATTTGTCTAAAAAGAGGGGTCTGGTTTTACCAAGCACCCATTTTTCAGTTAAAAAACACTTACCATTACCTTATCTTGACATTTTCAGCTTTCTTTACTCGAGTGCAGTCGCGGTTACTGGAATGGCACCCATTCTCTGGCCATCTTGGAGTTTGAGAATGCCTACTGGGCTCAGCAGTGGTTTGAAGGCAGCCCAGACATCAGGCAGTCAGACTGGTTACATGGTACTGATGTCGTCATGGTGCCCCTCAGGGATCACACACGTGAGGAAATGTCTATTATTAAAATTCTATCAATTTACTGGGGTATGGGGGTGCATTTAGTTAGGATGTTTGAGGGCTCTAGATATTAAATAACGATATTATATTAAGCACCAATAATTGATGTAATGTGAGATTTTCACCTAAGATGCATGTTGAGATAAGCTCAAATATATTTCCCTCACATGCTGAGGGGCCTCTAGCTAGAAAAATGAGACTAATAAGTTATGACACATAAATATTTTAGTATGAACACGGCTGCAAAGAGTGGCCAAATAATTACTATGCTTCTTGAAATAGCATCTCTAGAAGAACCACCTTACCCCAACGCCCCCACTTCAGGTGTAGGGTCAATAATATTTTTTTAGCTTCAATTGAAATATTGTGGAGCAGGATAATATTCCATTTATCTGACTATGTACATATTCCTATTCCTCAAATAATGTCAACAGAAATAATTTTCAATTAGCAGAATCATCCGGCTAATACTTGCTATAATTATGCTGCTTCCATGAATCTACCAAAATGAAGAATACCAACTCATGTGAATTGTACTGTTTATCGGTTTTTTTTCTTTCAGCTTTACTTCAAAGATATGTCGTTCTGATTGATGCCCATGTACGTTGTTCACAGACATTTGAGGAATATGCACAAAAGGTCAGTCTGTGATCAATTTTTATGGTCATCTCAACTCGAATACTGAAGCTCCATAGGTTTAACCCAGGGCTCCCATATTGAACACCCCAATCTAATAACCCTACCCAATATTCCATGGTCAGTTGCCCTTAAATGGAAAGAAAATATATTACTTGTGCTAAATAAATGAAATTTGGAATATATCTCACTAAAACAACATTTATTATAAGATAAATATAAAGGTTCACTCGAATTGGTCTGAGTGAGAATTATCTCACTCGGCTCTCCCTCTTGAGGTAATCCTCACTCAGACAAATTGAACCTATAATACTTTCCTCACTATTCTTGCCTCTCAAAAGACTACTCATCCCACATTCCTTGTGTATCTCTAAAGTCTTGATTTGGGGATTTATTTTCTATGGAACCCTACTCAAAAGCAAAAATCTAGATGTAAAAATTTACTGAAATGCAATATTGATGAGCCTCATGGCCAAGTTGGAACTTGCTGAGAAAAAAATATTAACGGTTAGTGAAAAAACAAGTGGTCACTATAGCAACATGATGATAATTTCCACTTTATGTAGGTCAAGGAGACGCTGATGTCCAAAGGTGCTGCCCCAGCTGTGCTGGCTACAAAGAGCTACCGGAAATTCAGAGGATTATGGGACCCCAGTTACCTTGTAGCTCATTTCCTTTCAAACCCATGTGACCTGCAGGCAATTACAGATACTGGTAAGTTCTGATGTATCATGATACCCATTGTGGGCTTGCATCGAGTGTAGTCGACACCATGGTAGGCCTAGCATCGACTATAGTAGACACCATGGTAGGCATACATACTATAGATTATAGTCGACAGCCATTACAAAGGATTTGTATAGGAATTTAAAATAGGCTCGTCCTCTAGGAGCTATACTTTTTTCAGAGGCCGTGCCCCATGGCCTGGGCAACCATTTTTCTCTGCCCTTGAAGGGTTAAGGAATTACAGATATTAGTTATGTTTGATGTATCATGATTGCAGACAATGTCATAGTTAAACAAAAGAGTAAATAAAAGTTTAACCAATGCTATTTTTTTTAACTCAAACTAAAATTTCTAACACTTTGAATCATTATCTGTTCTTTCTATTGCTGGATAGCATTCCACAATGAGATTATATTTCATGACTGTCAAAATAAGTATTTCTATAATCAATTATTGTGAAATGCCCGTCTGGAAGCCTGGACCTATATTGACTCCCTTCATGTATTGAGTACTGGTAAAGCAGAGAAATTGAGGAAAAGTATTTTTAAAATCAAATAACGTATCTCTTACAGAGGAAGGCAAGCAAATGGAGAACCTCCGCAGGAAGGGCGCAGAGTGTGACGTCATCACATTTGAGATAACCCCACTATGATGCAGCTCAGAAGACATATTGATTATAGAACTTTGGTTATATTGACATTTTGTACAAACTCAAGTATTATCTGCAGTATTTGATCATATCCTTTACTTCTTTAAAGTTTGAGAGTGCATTAGTGCATCATGCCAGTGCAATAATAAATCATACCAAGCCTATAAAATTGATACACCCTCACAGCGTAAACATGATACACCAATGAAGTGTAGTTGGCATGATACACTAATGCATTAGCAGCCTAAAAAAGGGTAAATGATGACAGGGTGCCTCAATGTGTCATGCTTATTTTGTCATCATGATGTCCCAATGCAGCACTGGAATGTAACTCATTGGTACAGCAGAGATGCATAATGTTGACCCAGTGTTTGGGGTGTGTGTTAGATGCATGCAGCGCCAGCAAGTTACTCTCCAGCACTGCATTGATGCATCTTGCCTTCAAATGAGTCAATGGCTGAATGGAGATAAAAGAAACAAATAATATTATCAGCAACGGATGATATATGTATATATATATATATATATATATATATATATATATATATATATATATATGTGTATATATATATATATATATATATATATATATATATATATATATATAGTTATTATATATGTGTAATTTGCTGTGTGTGCACGACCTGAATTCATGAGTGTGTCTGTGGAAATGAGTGTCCTGTATCAAACCTTTAGGTTGGATATGATGTACAAATGCAGCCATGGTGAGTTACTCACCAGTTTACATTCATGCAGCATATTATTTCTACCATGATGTATCAATGGAGTATCCGGCCCTTAAAATCCATTATGCACTATGCCTTTGTCAGTAAGTTTTACAATGAGATTTGTATGGCTGATTTGGGCAAACACAGCCAACTGGATGGAGGATCCAGGGGTTTTAAGAAGTGAATGCTGATTGAGGTTTATTGAGCTTATACCTCATAAATTGTATGATGTTCTACATTATGTTTGTACATAGTTTCTTCTGGTATGAACTGTGTCTATATGTACAGAATGTTTTGTCAATAATATCAACAAAAACACAGGTATCATTAAAACATAAACTAAAGGGTGAATCCTTTCTGCCTGAGAAGGAGTACAAACTAGGTGTGGCTTCATAAATGACATCTCTGGCTTTTTTTGCATTGCCCATGGTTTGTGAATATTTCAGCATTTCACATACTTAGACCATAGTGAAGAGAAATGAGTAGGTATTATCGAATCAATGAAGGCTTCACTGAAAATAGTCAATATTGTGCAGTAGTTATAGGCACCATAAGAGCATACTGCAAAATGTGAACTTCCATGTAAATGGAAATTCCTATCTATAATGATCTATTCCCAATGTCTCAGCATTTTAAATCAGTACTTACACGTATATGTACATCAAGCAATTATAAATGCAATAAACACCCTCTCTTTAAAACATTCACACTGTCTTGTGTTCTGTGATATACAGGCTTACTCTACTATGTGAGACGACCCAACATACGAACCTGGACTTAATGTGATTTCCCGAGGAGGTTTTTAATGGCGTCAAAATTCCAATTATTTAGGTCAAGAAAGCTCTTCAAAGTTGCATATTTACTAAAAATATATGGTACGTTTTAGAAATAAATGAAGGAAAATCACACCTTTGTAGTATTCTTGATTAAGTATTTCCCACCATTTGAATAAGGCACACCCTGAGTTTAAGAGTACTGTAGATGTTGCAGCTAGATTAATCCTCGTCTATAAACCGTGCTTTATTTTTCTCTGTCATGCAGAATTATAATTTGTTGATATCATGAAGCTGAATTAATTAAATCAGATCAAGTTTAAACCAATTTGAAGTAATTTAGAAGGAACATATCCTTGGCAACGCCCCATCAACCACATCTCTAAAATAATTACGGTAGTTCAGTAAATAGATATAGAGACTAAGTATTCTTAATTGAGCTCTTTGAAGTCTGGTCCGTATAGATCTGTGGAATTAATTGCTATTTAGATGATACTCAATTAGATGCCCGGTATTCATATTCACCGGGTGTGGCTGGGGGGTCTGGAGCTTATTCCTTATACTATTAATACACATTTCAGAATATACTGCAATACAAGTATACATTGGCTCTAAGTTGATGCTGTTGTAGACATTTAGAAATGGTCTCTGAGGGGCAGTATATAATCATGATCAAATGAAGCTGTTCGGCTACAGCTCAAGGTCTTCAGTAGTGGCAGTTTCATGAACCAAGGAGGACAGCCAAGACTTCTTTATCAGTCTAGAGAGCACCTCATCCGTAAATCAAAACAGTCAGTGCTGTAAGTACAATGTATCTGTCTCTTCTTCTACTTTGTATTGGTCATAGTATCACATAACCGAGAACTTTTTAACTAGCAAAACAACAAGTTGTGTATATAAAGAATAATTGATACCACATTAGATAAAACACAATTATTTCATGTGAATAACAACTCTCCATGGAGATAATTCTGAAGGCCCGTACGCCACACCCACAGTGGCGTAACATGTCTTGATCCACATTGCTGGTCGTCTGACATGTTCAGATGCTGAATTCACTAAAATTAAGCACTTTAATAGCAATTTTTTTATGAAATAAATACAGAACTAAACTCCCAGACGTACATCATTGGCGATCCACCTCCCGGGGGGGGGGGGTATCTCAGCCCCCCTCTGGATGGATCGGCCACATTGTATGCCATGACCTTTAAGTTCTCTCTATTTATGTGGTCATTTCTATCCTTTCTTAATGATCCTATGTACAATTCAAGAATGCATTCTTGGTGCTTAGCTTCCAGCCTCTGTACAAATGCCGTCAAAATAACTGATATGATAATTTCTAAAGGTACTAAGACTACAGGCAGCCACTGCAATATCGCAGTGGGCAATCGTATGAATACATATAGTCATTTCTACCTTCTCACAATTAACAGTCTTAAATCGACCATTCTATGTGCAATTCATAAATAAAAGTATTTGTGGCTTTGCAATGTACATCTCTCCGTGGCTTATCCTCTGTTTAGAGAGAATTTTAATCATAGTGTGCCGTTCTAGGCCTTGTTGGTTTTGTGGCAAATCCTCCAGCTCCAAGGAGGTTTGCATACTTATACTCCATCCACAGAAGTTTATTGAACAGTAAAACCCTGAATGTAAGCATAGTTTGACTTTAACTGTAGAGGCCTAGAAGAGGATTCAAATCTTCTTCACTGGCTGTGATGCAAAGCTATAAATGTATGGTGTTCCCGTCTACAATCACCAGCAGTCTCAATAGTATAATGGTTAGCATGTCTGACTTTGAATCACAGAATGTGGGTTCAAGACTGCATGGGGAAAGTGTTTTTAACTTACACATACAAGGTAAAAGGATTCTTTAAGAAAGGCCACCCTGAAGCACCCTTTATCATTTTGGTAATCAGAGAATGTTCATTATAATACATTATTTTTAGAATTTGTTGCAAAAATGACAGTGGTCAACCAACAATTAAACAAAATCACACCAGGGGTTTGAACCTGTCTAGATCTCTAGTCCCAGGCCTTAACCACTACACTAGATTGATCAGTCATAGAAGTAGCATATTGCCCTTCAGTAGATGTTCTAACACCCACAGTATCAGCTGAGGACTCATGGTGTAATGGTTAGCACATGAGACTCAGGATCCCAGCACTGTCTGGTGCATGGGTACGAATACCATATGGGACAGAATTTTCCCAAGAATTACATCTGCTGTTCAAAAATGACCTTATTCATAAAACCTACTGCTACGCTTGGCCTATTTCACAAAACCTCCTTCCAAACCTGACCCAATTCACAAAACCTCCTGCCAAAACTGACCTAATTCATAAAACCTCCTGCTGGCCCATCAACTGTAGAATATGGAAATAAACCTACAGTAGGAACAATAGGGAGCAGAGCCAGGTGGAGTATAATGAATAACATACTCTTGCCTTGAAGCTCTCCGTATCATGGAGCCCGTAATACCGGGGTACCAAAAATAATTTTTTCACCACAGATACTGAACAATTCTTGTGGATTCTGAGCAATTCTTGCAAATACTGAACAATTCTTGCGGGTACTGAAAAATTCTTGCGTGTTCAGAAACAAATCTTGTGGGTACAGAAACAATTCTTGCGGGTACAGAGACATTTCTGGAGGTACAGGAAGATTCCTGCAGATACAGGAAGGTTCAGGTGGGTACAAGACAATTCCTGCGAACACAGGAAGATTCCTGCTTGTGCATAAAAGATTTTGTGGGTGGAAAAAATCTTTTTTGCATGTGCATGGATACATCTAGCACCCACAAGAATAATTCTAGCACCCACAAGAATGTTTGTGTATCCACGAGAATACTTTTTGCGGGGAAACAAATTGTATGTCTTACCCAGGGCTGTAACATACCTATGCCCAAAGGAATGTTCCTGTATCCACCGCAGGAATGTTCCTGTACCCACAGCAATGGTCCTGTATCCGCAGGAATGTTCCTGTACCTACAGGAATGCTCCTGTATCCGCAGGAATGTTCCTGTATCCGCAGGAATGTTCCTGTACCCACAGGAATGCTCCTGTATCCACAGGAATGTTCCTGTACCCACAGGAATGTCCCTGTATGTGCAGGAATGTCCCTGTACCTACAGGAATGCTCCTGTATCCGCAGAAATGTTCCTGTACCCACAGGAATGTCCCTGTATGTGCAGGAATGTCCCTGTACCTACAGGAATGCTCCTGTATCCGCAGGAATGTTTCTGTACCCGCAGGAATAGTTTTTGCTGGGATGTCCTATTAGGGGCTCCATACTACCTGGCACAACGAGATTCTCAGGATCTATTTCTCATTATCATTCATACATTTCAACAACTCGGTGCTTTATCTTTGAGCAATTCAAGGGTGCATATCCCACCCAGCCTGTCCTATAAAGCCTCAGGCCATCTTCAATGATCTGACGTATACCAAGTGTTTTCAGATCATTCAGGCCTCTATATTGAAGCCCTGTTCTCTTACAAACCTATAAAAGCTATTGCAATCTCCACCTTGAAGTAATCATGCACCTACAACCCATTTGAACCTCAAGTTAGGATAATCTATACATCCTGTATTATCTAAAGCGGAAAACACTTCAACTTCAACTTTAACCCAACAAATCTTTCACCTTGAAGCCACACTACCTTCAGTCTGAAAGATACCCACCCATCTGTCTTGAAACCACTAGATCTTCGACTTTTATACCATCCAGCCCCGCATCCAGCCGATTCTACCACTGATTACATGATACAGAGTTGTGGGAACAACACGGAAAATTTCACAGATATGCGAAAAATCCAAATATTTATATATAGTTTTATATAGGGTCTTTTATCACCGCAGGCATTTCCAATGTCATGCATTTCGACAATTATATGCAAGCATTTATCGCAGCCATTACCTTCCATCTGGTCTATGTAGCTAGTATATCCTCATAGTGTCTCAACAACAATCATGTATTTTGCAATCCAAATAATTGAATTCTAGCCTCACTCTACAAAATGACCATTGAATCGACTGCACTGCAAAAAAACTGTTGAATCTAGCAGGGATGCTTGTAAAACTGCACACTGAACCACCGTAATTGTAAAGCAGGGTTCCACTGTAGCCTTTACAAGAAACTACAGGTGGCAGTGCGCTGGTACAAAGAATCTCTGTGAAAATAACGACAGATCTCTGGCAACTTTGGGATGAGGAATACTTCGTTATTATGACGACATTTTTTTTCTTTATAATGTGGGCCTCCCTGTAATTTTAGGCCTGCAGTAAATCATTCTATCTCAAGCCCATCAGCGTGCTCTTTTGGTCATAACCCCGTTCCGTTATCGGGGTTTAACCGCATTCTGAGAGCTTTTATTTTTTTCTAAGATCATGTTGGTTTGAACCTAGACATGTTAATGAATTGGAGAAGGATACAAAGTCACCTTCGCCATACATTTCCAGTTAAAACCGTTCAGGGTTCTATGGGGAATCGATCCCCGGCTGCTGTGGCATGAGACTGACTCGCTGTCAACTATACCAAGTCGAGCGGTACTAGAAATCAATGTATATGAAGGATTTGAAAAAGTTGTCCGACATACCTGATGTTTGCACACCTCGTTAGTATAGAATCCAATGGTCCCGTGTTGAGTTATTAACAGGGAAACATCCTTAGATATCTTATATGAACATGCCATGCCTAATTTCTTCATATTGTTCGAAATAAATAAGAATCCAATGATTTTCCATAGCGATATGTGTCCGCACCCGCCCGGCCATTCCTTGCTCAACGCGTATTTGACCCAGTTCTTCAGCCTAAAGTATGTCAATTTACATCCGGGCACCTCCCCGCTTCGTCAACAAGAAGGAATGGCTGTGTGACATTGGATTGCCATGTAAAATCATTGGATTCTCATTTATTTAGAAGAAAATGGAGACAAAATATAGGCTAACACTAACTAGAGATCATATATTTGTCTGTGCTAGAAGTACTGGACTTGACATGCTTGGATTCTACCTGAAAAATGTGTGTAAAGGTGGAGGTATGTCGGGAAGAGTGACAACATGGCCATGACGGCTTGGCAAAGCGTGTGGATCGCATACACTTTCAAAATGTCTTCTCCTGGATTAATTCTGGGGTTATAAGAAATTCATACAAAATAGAGGAATAAGTGCAATAAACACATTAATATATGTTTAACCTAAAACTCGTCCTAGGTTAAACATACATTAATAGCTTAATATTCATTGATGCTGTAAAACAGTGTACACTTCCATAATAAAGTCCCTAAAAACAGTACAACAAAGAATTGTGTAAATCGAATTTCATCGATTAATACAAACATTCCAAACCAGTTTTTACAAAAAGGCTCAGCCACTCTTGCCGTGGAGCCCATTTGACAGGGGAAAAGGGACGTAGTTATTTTTCGTAATAAACAACGTTTTTTTTTTAATTATTGTAAGGTTTGCTGACATGTACTGTCAAATACTATTTAATATTCTATCAATGTTTTTTTTTATTTCTAGGTTTGAAAAAAAGAGATTTCGACGTTAGAAACGTAACTAACTAACATATTCATAAGCATTTCTGGAGGGCATTTCTAAAGATTGTACAACTAGGCATAGCCACTACGATTTGAAATTCTGAAATAGAGTGGGTCATGCACTACAACTTCTGATCAGCACCTAATGTAGTAATTGCATAAGGTTTGGTAGGGCAGTCATACCAAAGCTATCATTAGTGGCCACTATATATGCAGGGCTGTGTTGGCACAACGTTTTTTGCTGAAACATCTTCCCAGAGCATACAGAAACCTTTGGGTTTCTGAACCTGAGGGAAAATCGATAGGTTTTCAATAAGTCAATGAATTCATACATCAGCAATTTACTCTTGCTTTTGATAAAATCTATTATGTTCCTGCTGCATGCTAGCCAGCCGATTCAGGTGACTGTAGATTTTTCTCTATAATGAAGTTGGACGAGTTACATTGACTTGATTGTATGGGATTCAAACTTTTGCTCGCAACTTACTCTAATGATGACGATGACGATGGAGAAGATGGATTTCTATTGACATAAATTCTCAGTATGAGGGCAGCTTTTCAATCAAGCCAACTATCACCTTGTCAGTCGATTTGGCAAACAGCATGTTCAGTTTCATTAACAATTTCCATCATACACTACTCAATAGTACACTGTTTGATCATTTACATTTACTTTCTAGTGCCCATTTAGTTAAACACTAGACAGATTTAATAGGTGTTCTTTTAGTCAAGTTAGGTATTAAGCTTTGTCATATTAAGGGACTGTACTGGGGACTTGTTGAAAATGTCTTTGCGTGCACTAGCCTTTACATTACCATGCAACTCCCTGGTGGAAATTATCACATTTTCAGCTTTTAAAGATTTTTTGAACATCAGGCCTAACAGTTGATGTCTCCTTTGATCAATGATGTGAACTGGGATGGCATTTAAATTGCAGTTGCTGTTTGCAGCATGTGCTCCGGCCTACGTCCCACCATTATTATAGTGATCATCAGTATGAACTCCATCCAAGCTGTAGGGATGGATAATGAACCCACAGTTCCAACAACTTCACAGGTAGGATTGATTACCTCCACCGATACTGTAGTAAAGACATCTGGAAGTCATTTCTCAAACACTACGAGTGGGCCCTCACCAAATTGTAGTGGAATCCCCATACAAACTCTATGACTATACTCCAAATCAGGCCAGGAGTGGAGTTTGAGAAATGATTAGAAAGGGAACTTCAATTCTTGAGCCCAATTTTGCAATGTGAATCTGGAAATGCGACATGTCTAGATATCTAGAGAACCCAAATCACTTTCCTTTACCCCTGGTCACCAAGCTTAGCAGGACTATGAGGACACATACTTGTAGAGTAGTGCTAATTCTCAGGGTGAAGTGGTTAACTTAGGCTATGAACCTTCTGTATGGTGCCATCACCTGGTTTTAAAACTCTGCACTACCAACGATACTTTTCTTATCTTATTCCTTTTAGGCATATCTGAAATGATTCTTAAGCTAACCAGGTAACTTAGGTGTCTAACAAAGTGATTTGTGTTCCCCAGACTTGCAGCAATCTAAGAAGGATTTCTAGCTTAACTGTACCACAGTACCAATTTAGTCCTCAATTACCTCATGGGCTCCTTTGTTTTCTTTTGGGGTTTGTAAATTGTGTGAATTTATTTAATTAAAGTAAGGATGTCCAATGGTTCGTCTCATATATTGATTAACTAGCTCACCTAGGAATTCAACTTGCTGTACATTGCTGATCAGTGATTGAACATTGTAATGGAACATTCATTTCTTTATTTTGACAGTCTTGGTGTGATACCTGTCCTTTACTTGAAATGACAAGCCTGGAGACAACCTTTGGTAAGAATGTGTGATGCTTTGGGGAGGGGTTTTATTGATTGTCTTTGATGAAAACAAAGACCTAAGGCAGATGGATAGACAGATAGCCTCTGTGATGTCATTACCAAAACCCCCCCACGTGAAGACATGAAGAGTCTGTGCTAGGTCAGACAAGTTAAATCTATTAGGTTTGCCTCATTTAATTTTATGCTGTTAAACAGTGTAGAGGTATATAGCAATATCTGGTGCCGTCTGGCGTGGCGAGTAAGACCTGTCGCCTGGTGTTCCTGAGGTTCCGGATAGGTGGCAGCACCTGTCCGGGTCTGTGGGACACCTGGCGACAAACCAGGGGATCCCTATAAAAGCCCTAAGCTCACCTGCTACGTCAGAGGCCATGTAGGCCTCCGTACATGCTACATGTAACAACATGTTTCCCTAATTATTAGTCACAGGGTAACCGAAAGGTGTACATAATAAACTCGTTGACATACACTCAGAATACTGTCTTCGTCTTTCTTTCGAATAACAAGACTCAAACCTAGCTGGTAAAAACCTAAACCACTACATTGGTGCCGTGACCAGCTAATTCTGGCGTGTATAGCCCAGACTATAATGTCCGAACGGCTTATACATGGGTTAGATGATCTCAATCAGACTAACCCTGATGGACAACAAATTGTCCAAGAAAATGGAAATGGTACCCTAATGGTGCAGACCCATTTGAATCCCCAGGATGACGGATATTCAACCTGGAGACAATCCGGTCCTCATTACCAAATAGATAGCGAGGAAAATATTTCAGATTCTGTTAGGGGAGAACAATCCATACAGAGACGGATAGAGAATAATTCACTCGCTGGGGAATTATGTAATTCAATGTTCGAGGCTGGTGGTAGCACTAACCCGGAACATCAAGCTCTTATGCCTACCAAAAGAGTAACATTTGGAGAACTTCCGTATGATGTTCCAAGACCAGGTCTACCAATCTTGGATTATAGTGCCATAGGTGATGTAACTTACAACATACCTGAAGGCGAGGAACTAAAACAACCTGATGTCTTCCTAATGAATGACACCTATGACACCTTAAATGAAACACTTCATGTTTTAGCTAAGGCAAAAGATGAAGTTGCTACAGAAAGAGAACAACTTGAACACGAACTTCCCGAATTAAGAGGAGAATTCGAACTGAAGAAGAATACTTATATGTGACCCATCCTAACAAAGTGGTACTGAAGTTGCACATTTAGAAGCCTAGATATGGCCTTTTCAAGTAGTATAGTGTCAAAAATATCAGATTTTTCAAAATTGATATTTTACCATTTTTCTAACACATGGGTAGATATCTTTCAGAATCCTTGCTTAGTAAACTAAATTTAAGCCCCAAATGCCTAAAAGACATGACTATAGTTGTAATAGTTATAAAGAATTACATAGGGATAATATAAGATTCATAAATCATTATATGTTTAATATGTCAATTATCTCAATTTAATCAATTTTAATTGATTCGACTGAATTTACCGGCAGAAGATCTGCAGAACACCACCTGGTTCAAATATACAAGTGTTATATACCAAATGAAAGGTCTTGATCAGCTGTAAATGAATATGCCAATAACTAAACATTCTGTATGTGCAACTTCCGAACCATTTTGTTAGGATGGGTCACATATGAATGATCTTCAGACCGAAAGAAACAAACTACATGAAATGCGACAATCATTCCAGAAGGAGTATGATTCCAAACATAGTCTTATAAAAGAATATGTAGATACAAATGATCAGCTCTGCCGAGAAAAAGTGAATACAGAAGCTGAAGTAATACACTATCGAGCTGAATTGGAAAACTTGAAACAGCAATGTAACAAGCAAGCTCAGGATAATGAATCGGTTCGGTTGAGGATAATAACATATAATCGATAACTGGAACAAGATAAAGAAGGTATGATACAAAACATACAAAAATTGAAGGAAACTGCAATAGCACTAGATAAGTATGTAGAAGCGGTACAAAAGTCTGTAGTAAATATACACCCAAATGTCGTTTCAAATATGCTGAAAAATGATGACGGAATGGTAACAATACCATCGAATCAGATAGCTGCTACCTGACTAGCCAACAACAGTCCCAGCCAGTCAGATTTAACTGGTTTGTTAAGGATGGTGCAGACAAAAATGTTAACTCCGGAGTATATTCTAAACCAGATGGTAACATTTCTGGGGGATCGGGATCTGATGGTTCGACTACTATAGTCAACGCCATCAAGACACCCGTTTGTAGCATGCCGTCACCTGCGGATCCGAGACGAGATCCGCATGTGGGACACGTGCCACCCGTACCTGATCTGAGTGGCAGAATAAACCCACCTCGGGTCAGTGCTCCTGCAGATGTATCTACAAAGAATGCAACTCCACCACCTGTACCCCAGACAGTGGCTCCAATAAGAGGTTTGCTGACGCATCCCCCTTATTATTCGCAACCTGGACATAGTACTCCGACTGGACCCAGATTCCCTTATCCAGTTCCCGGTCTGAATGTCATGCGAGCACAGGTACCCAATTAATACGCTGTGCCGTCCCAACCAGGGTTAGCTGGGGGGGTTGGCAAACCAGATATACCATGTGCCCAGGGAGCGCAGGGGAAACCCAGTATCGGTAAAGAGGTAGACGGCTACGAGTTAGCCAGGGTTGGTAGTGCCCATCTACCCCCGGGTCTGGAATACCTGAAAGGATGTGGATTGACTCCTGGTGCTGACAATGAGATTCCTGTTGTTACGGATACGACTTCCTTGCTAAAAGGAAGACAGTGGTATGTTTGCCTTACTGTCAACGGAAGGTCTGCAGAATTCCTAGTCGATACGGGAGCAAGCCACTCCTGTGTCTCCAAGAAATTCTATGATCTTATACCAGATGTGCATGAAACTCCCATATCAGGAGGAAATGCTCAAACGACCTACGGCAGTAGAATGCGGACGTATGGTAGAATGTGTTTGAAGCTGCAGATGGATGGCATACATGAGTTTGTCATGGGTGTAACCATTGCAGATATATCGGATGAAGGGATATTAGGGTTAGATTTCGCATCATTGTACTGTGTGATGCTAGAACCGCAGTCTGGAGTACTGAGTGTGAAAAACCTGTATTCTGTAAAAGTAAGGCGTGTGTTACGACAAGTAAGCAGTATGGACTCAGTGGCACAAACTGTCCAGATTCCTGCGGGAGTAGCTTGTGATGTACTTCTACAAAGTGATCCCGCGATGAGGAATCAGGCCGCAGTAATAGAACCGGATGTGATAGCCTTATCTAGTGTTGGATTAACGTCCATGGATACCATCATGGCTAACGCATCCTGGACAGTAGTACTGTTTTCGAACCAGGGTACTAGATCTATCTATTTGAAGAAGGTGTAACACTTTCTGAAACGGTCACAGGTAGTAGCCTTAAATTACAGAATGACGATGATCCCAAGGATAGGATGATTTGAAAGCATTGTATGAAGAAACCCTTCTTGTGGATCGGGAACATAAAAGAAGTTTACTTGAATTGTTAGAGCAATACCAGAATGCATTTGCTAAACCTGGTGAACCTTTAGGATGAACCACAAAGGTTTTGTATAATATTGATACAGAAGATGCGGAACCTTTTAAGATTCCGTATTGACAATTACCTCTGGCTAAGAAAAGAGGCGCAGAAGAGGAAATCAATAAGATGTTAGAACAGGATGTGATCATCCCGTCTAATAGTCCTTGGAGTAGTCCTGTATGCATGGTAACCAAAAAGGATGGTACCATTTGATTCTGTATTGATTACAGGAAGCTGAATGGCGTAACGAAAAAGAATTCGTATCCATTGCCCAGAATAGATGAGACCATCGATTCCTTAGGTGGTAATAGCTGGTTTTGTACTCTAGATTTACAATCTGGATATTAGCAGGTAGGAATGAATCCTACAGATATGGAGAAAACGGCGTTTTCTAGCCATATCGGGTTGTTTCAATACAATGTTGTGCCTTTTGGTTTGTGCAATGCACCAGCCACCTTTGCAGCAATGATGAAAACTTTGTTGAGTGATCTACTTTGGAAAAGGTGTCTAGTATATCTTGATCACGTGAAAGTATTCGGAAAATCATTCGAAGAATGCTCTCATAACCTCAAATTAGTCTTGGAAAGAATAATTTCTAATGGTCTTAAATTAAAACCTAAGAAATGTTGTTTGTTCAAACAGTCCATGAATTATTTGGGCCGTATCATTTCAAATGAAGGAATAAAAGCTGATCCGGAGAAAATAGAATCAGTCACGAATTGGAGTAATCCCAGAACCCCGAAAGAAGTATAAGGTCATTCTTGGGATTCTGTTCCTATTACCGGGAGTTTATTCCGAATACTTCAATGGTTAGATATCCTTTGCAAATTTTGGCTAACTGGACCCCAGGAAGTACCAAGGAAAAATTTCCTTGGGATTATAAACAAGAACAAGCCTTTAAAAAGCTAAAGGATCTGTTCACGAGTACTCCAGTATTGCAGTATCCGAATGAAACGGATCATTTCATACTGGATACGGATGCTAGCAATGAAAGCATTGGTGCTGTTCTGTCACATGTCCAAAATGGAGTAGAAGTACCAATAGCATTTGCTAGTAATACCTTGAGTAGGACTCAACATAACTACTGCACAACCAAACGTGAACTGTTAGCAGTGGTAGTATACACTAAGAAGTTTAAACATTTTTTATGGGGAACTGATTTTACCTTACGGACGGATCACTCGTTGTTAAGATGGTTGTTGAACTTCCGAGATGCTGAAGGAATGTTAGGCAGATGGCTAGCTCACCTGTCTGAATATGGATCAGAACATCGCCAAATTCAGCATAGACCCGGAGTGAACCATATCAATGCAGATGCCTTGTCGCGGATACCAATTCGTAAATGTGATAATCTGGATTGTACTGACTGTGGAGCACATAGAGCAGTGTTAGCCAGGATCCGAATACCATTCGAAACACGGATAGACAGCATCTTGGAATGGTCCATGAAAACCATAAAACAATACCAAGAGGCTGACTCGATAACTGCTAAGCTATTACAATTAGTACCAGAGGGTATACGTCCAGCCAGACCGGTAGTCTCGTTGGAAAACAGAGAAATGAGAAGATTCCTTGCTCAATGGACCGAGTTAGAAGTCCATAAGGGTATCTTATACCGATGGAAGCCATGTAGAAATGGTGAGAGAATCATGCAAGTGGTTATTCCACATGTAATGAGACGTGAACTTATGTATTATTGTCATGGACATAGGACCAGTGGTAATTTTGGAAAGAAACGGTCTTTAGCACCCCTATCTAAACAATATTACTGCCCCGGAATGTTACACGACTTATTAAGATGGATTCTTACCTGTCCTGATTGTTGTGAAAATAAACCATGACCCGGAATGGGCAAATTAGTCTCTCGCAAGAGTTATTTGGGGTGTAATTTGCTCGAGTTGGTGTAGACATCATTAGTGGGTTCAAAAAAACTGCTAATGAAAACACCTGCATGATGGTAGTGTGTGACTATTATACTAAGTATACGAAAGTCTTTCCACTACCGGATCATAAAGCCATGACGTGTGCTGAAGCATTCGTTAAAGGCTGGGTGCTGACTTTTGGTGTGCCCTTGATGCTACATAGCGATCAAGGCCTAGAATTCGAATCTAACTTATGGCAGGGTATGTGCAAATACTTAGCTATTTGTAAGACTAGGACTAATCCGTATCCTCCTCAGAGTGATGGTTTAGTAGAAAGATTCAATAGAACTCTTATCCAAGTTCTCAAATCACTGAAGTGAATGAGAACATGGATGACTGGGATTAGCAATGTCACTTTGTAACGCATGCTTATAACAGTACCGTACATTCGAGCACTAATTGTTCCCCCAATCTGTTAGTATTCGGAGAAGATTTAATAATGCCTGCTGACCTGGTATTTGGAGTCGTAGGTAAGGACCCTGAACTACCTTGTCATGTAGTCTTTGTTGAATGTTTAAGGGACAGATTCTGAAAAGCTTACCAATCTGTCCGAATTAACTTAGAAAAGAGCGCTCGCTGGCAGAAAGTGGGCTATGACGTGGACTTAAAGATGAGAAAGTTCAAATCCAGAGTGTTGAGGTTGCACGAACCTCTGCGAAATATTAAACTGGCATCCAATTGGGATGGTCTATTCACTGTAACTCAGGTTATCAGTGACTGTACAGTGATTATTAAATCCGACATCGGACTATTCTATAAGTCAAATGTTGCTAGGTTAAGAATATGGTCTGGGAGGGAGACCTCCACAGAAATGTATGGTAAAGGATTCGATAAAATTCTGAATATGAATCGAATCCCTGAACAGGAAGCTGACCGAATTCTAAAAGGAAAAGGGGCAGGCCAAAAAAAGTACCTATGGGGAAGCCATCAACGTTACCTAAGAATAAGTGTGGTGGTGTTAAAAAAGTCTCGGCGGGTGTAGACAGCAAGAAGAGGAAAGGAGTCCTGAAGGCTACAGGATCCCTAGAACAGGCTCTACAAACTGTCAGGTCTGAAAAGGAATTGCCTGATGAGGGGGTAATCATCCTAGATTGGCCCAGAGGACTGCAGTGACCTAACCCGTAAACACAATGAGTGTGATGTCCTGTTATCCTGTTTAGTGTTATGTGTTATGCGAGAGCCCAACAACTGACCTGAAAGGTGTGTTTGTCGTCGCTGTATGATGTACCAGTGGGTAGTGGACGGATAATTCGGTGGATTTGCTTAAGCTTTCCATAAACTCCACACAAATCCCCAGATGAGTCGACAGCATGAGCAATAATAAAATCAAAAACAATCATTTGTTTCTATTTTCGCGGTCCGCACGTGTTAGGCATGTGATGTCACTGCGTCCAGTCTCGGCTGACCTCTCATGACCCCACTTCCGAGCGTGGAAATGAAGTCACGGATCCTGACGTATCGCCATATTGTTTTGGGTAGTAAGTCAAGGCGGACAAGGTTTTTGTCTGCTCTCTGATTTACTACTAAAGGCGTTAACCCCGACAGAGTCAAGGCCATAGGGAGAAGACTCTGTGTTGTACCGGCTCCTGACGCCGTTAAGTCAGGCTAGGAGTGCTTAGACTCCCTAATCTGATTCCTTCAGGCCAATGGCTGAGGAATCCGTAACCGCGGCCAAGTTATCCGGTGACCTGGATAAGCTGACCCCCGCTAGCGAATCCCTCACCCATGAGGAATTGTCTCCTGTAACACCGGAGGAGGATGAGCTGATGGAAGTGGATACACCCTACGCGGATCAGTCATATGAAAAGAGACTGGAGGAGTTCAACTTGAACAGCCCAGGAGTCTCTATTTCCCCACTGGCATCTCCAACGGGAACAGCCAAAACAGTTGCAGAACAGCAGGGTAGTCGTCCTTCGGATACTACCCAGTCTGACTCCGCCGAACAAGTCGATGGTCAAACCAATGCCCAAGGTGAGACCAACGACTCTAAAACCCAGGAAGACCCTATCGATGTAGAGAACTCCCGATTACCCGCTGCATATGATGGGAGATATCTGTATATCCATCCGGAATTACAGAATCAAGTTACCAGTGATGGGGAGCCTATTCACTTAGACCCCCTTATCCGGTAGGCTATCGAGGATGTGATGCCTATCCATCAACTTGAGAGGACGCACTGGAGTGGCTTTCGGATTGGACATGGTACCAACACGGATTGATGGTGGATCCGGAATTCCGCGAAGTTGTGTACCAGACCAATAGAGATATTACCATGGGAGTCTATCAGAAGCCTGACAAGTCCACATGGAATATGACGCGTACAGATGTAGACTGGGTAGGTTGCATAGCTGACAAGGCTGGGCAGGTCTACCCGCATCCGGATATCCTCTGGTATGACTTCCATAAACTCGGGATGCATCTACAATCGTCACTCGTAGAGTGACAGAAGAAAATAGAGCACAGCAGGAATTAGACAGAATCGAGAAGGAGAGGAAGCTGAGGGGAACCAATGCCCCTCCTATCCCGACGATGAAACTGGCTGGTAGGAGTCTGGGTACCCCCAAGGCTTCTACCAGTGGTACTTCTGCTGCGAGTCCCAGCCCCAAGCCCATGAATAAGGATCCTCCCAGGAATCCTGAACCTGAAACTAAGGCTAAGGACCCAAAGGATGCAGTAGATGAGGACAAATGGGAATTGTCTAAGAACAGGAGATCTTCCAACCGAAAAAAGAAGCATCTCCCGGATTCTGTAAAAGCAGAAGAGTATGCTAGTAATTTAAATACTAGCGAAAACACAGAAGACTCCATGCAAGTGGATTCATCCGAAGAAGACTCCCTAGGGGAATCTTCGCTTGAATATGATGATGATGCAGCTCCATCGAATCAAACTGAAGTGGAACTCAGGGTTCAAAGAACGGGTACCCACCTGTTTCAAGGACTGTGTATATGGATACAAGTAAAAGGATGGGGCTCCTCTATATGCCTGTCCCGGATCCGTCAATAAGAATGGCGTATTGGATGATGAGGACTGGATTTGGTTATCTGATGAAGATCCGAATCCGAGCAAAGCATATAGGAAACTATGGCTTTTGCTGAATGCTTCTGATAAGTACTACACCAACACTCAGAAGCGTAAGCTCCGCTGGGCACTGGAGAAATGGTATGGCGATCATCAGAAAACCTGCCCATTCTCCATTTGCTAGGATGCAAGCGACGAGACTGTCAAAACCTGGAGCACTTCCGCTCGGTTCCAGAGGCATCTCGTCGAGACACACTTTCACCAACATCTAGTTTACATTTCTAATCCGGCGATTGGCAAGAAAGGGAAGAAGCGCACTACCATGGTAACCTATAACCGGCGTAGTGACCTGGCGAGACACCAGAAGTCAGCCTATGCGGATGGTCTGGATCTCGCCTGGAAGAAGGTGATGGAACTTCACTGGGAGCTTATGAGAGAGGTGGATAAGCTTGACCCGGAAGCCTGGTCTAAAATCAAACCAGGAGACCAGGTCCTCTGTGAGGTCAGCAAAACAAAAGAATCTAAGCTTAGAGCGAAGATCGTCCCCACCCCTGGGCGAGGAAAACTAGATATGCACGAGAGCCTATGGAAATTGTGCGAGGAATCTGGCCAAGAGGGTAAGCGTGCCAGAGAGAGAAACTGGAGAGATCAAAACCGGGGAGAACCCGGTAATGGTTCGGGAGGTCGTAGCAATGACAGGGAGGATCGCTCCAGATCCCCCCTGGCACGTCACCCACACGAACAGTCCAAGGCACCTATTGTCTTTAAAAAGGCATATCCAACTATGTCTGAGAAACCCGGACCGGAGAGTCAATCTCTAGCTGTAGGCAGAGGTGGGCATCTAGTAACTAAGAAGCCCGCTGCTGCTGCCGCCGCTAGATCGGCAGGTCAAATCACCCAGGAACAGTTACAAGAGTACCTGGTCCTGGGCATGAAGCAGAACTTACCACCAGGATACTGTATCCCCACAGTTCAGATTCCGGGTATGTCTTCTGTACCGGCTAACCAAACACCCGGAACCGTTAAAGTCACTGCAGCAGGTATGCAGGCACTTCCTCCGAGTGCTACACCACCTGCTGCTGCTATCCCGAAACCAGCTGATGCCATCACTATTAAAACTAGTCCAGCAGAAGTCTGGTTTGAAAAATCTTGTCAGGGAGAAGCAGATGTCCAAAAGCCCATCTACACTCACTGGGAGAAATGGAGAAAACAGAGAGCCACAGATTACCATCAGGGTCTTCTGAACGACACTCTGCTGTGTTTCCAGGAAGTTAGTAATGCTGAAAAGCAACACCTGGAAACAAAAATCCCAGCTGATGTAAAATCACTCAAAGAAGAAGCCGTAGCTGCTAAAGAACAATCAGCTATGGATGTTCATGTCCTCGAAAAACGAGGCAAAGAGGAGGTTCAGAGGAACACTCGATTGAATACCAAATTCATGAGAGTGTTCGGAGTGGATTTGGATGAATGGGATGGCACACCCAAATCTGCTCTAGCACTTCTAAAGAAGAAACATACTAAGCACTCTGCTTAGTGTGTTTCTGGGTTCCATATTATAACCAGTTCATTAACCCGGAATGTATACAGAGTATGCAGCATATTATTTGAAACTCCATACATTCTAATGACCTAGCCTCGGGTACCTCTTATTATCCGAATAAATATGGATGCTGCATACACCCGGATGTATACGTTTCATTTAAAATCTTACTTCTTGAAACTAAAACAATCCTACAATAGACTCTGGAGATACGTTCCGGAATATTTACATATTTACCACTACTATTTGGACACTTACGAACATTCACTTCAGGATTAATTGGCCCGAGTGACTTTACCTCAGGATTCATCCATCCGGATATATACTACTACTACTAAAGGAACTTTAGCACTACTAGAGGATTAGGGTAGCTGCTCTATCAACTACCGTGTTACTTTTTAAAGACATTAGCACGTCCATCCCGTGGTTAGCTGACCACTATCGGATTAATCTACACCTACAACATCTACTTCATCACCGAAGCAGCATCCGGATTCTAAATTTTCTTATAAATTGTATGTATCACTGTTTCCTAAGTTTGATATTAACCATATTATATTAGTGAAAGGTTTATTTTAAACCGAACCTAAACTATAACTTGGTTATCCTAGTTGCATGTTTAATAATATATGGTCACAAATTATAGAAAGTGTGCATATGGGGCCTTACATGTCATTCGGCCAGACATGTCTCCAGAAAAAGAATTCTTATAAGTATGCTTCTTTTACAATAGCAAGGACACATCTGACATAAATGATAAGGTGATTTTCTTAATATACAGGTCAAAATAGTCTGGACCTGTGATTTTCATGGAGGTATGAACATTGTTTCTGTAGGAAATTAAGCCCTCAACATGGCTTGTAACTCAAATGTCATTCTCCCAGACACAATTTCGCCCAGACAATTTTGGTCATTTTGGGCACATTTTACCCCCCTGGAGCCCAAAATATGCATATGGGACCGTCAAAACCCATATGTAACATGAAGATCTCATCCAGCCTGACACTTTGAGCCAAAGAAATAGAGGGGGAAACTAAAATTCGAAGAGTAGGGGCTGGAATACTTCCAAATTCATCATATGCAAACCTTCTTTGATTTTCGACCATATACAGGTTCAGATCTGTGATTATTATATAATATTATAAGACACCAAATGTGTTCATATATTAGATCTGTAAGACCCATATGGTTAATACACCAGGACATTGTATTTTCATAATATGATACAAATATCTATAAGAATATTACCTGGTGGTAAAAAGTAGTTCGGTTGTAAATACAGTGGTACATAAGTATGTGTATATTTTTCTAAAAAAAAAAAAAACCTTATCAGAATTAAGGTTTCATGTGTATCAAAAAGTAATGATGTTACGTCTAGAGTCTTTTTCAAGACTTAAAAGGTCATATGTTATTAATTCATAGATGAGGTTCTATATCGATCCTTATTCATATAATCAGATTTGCTACATACATCCGATTGGGTACTTCCCTTATTGTATTGACCTTCATATTGTAAAAAAACTACCCGTAACTCTAATATTACTATCGAATTCATGTTGTTGTGTGAACTATGATACTTTGCTATGGTACGGTGGTATGGTCGTATAACTAAATTAATCCTCTATTGTACGGGTAGACATTTTGAATATGTTATCCCTATATAATATCTGATAGTTATAACTCCTACTTATTGTCTGGGGGAGTAGTGTAGAGGTATATAGCAATATCTGGTGTCGTCTGGCGTGGCGGGTGAGACCTGTCACCTGGTGTTCCTGAGGTTCCGGATAGGTGGCAGCACCTGTCCGGGTCCTTGGGACACCTGGCGACAAACCGGGGATCCCTATAAAAGCCCTACACTCACCTGCTACGTCAGAGGCCATGTAGGCCTCTGTACATGCTACATGTAACGACATGTTTCCCTAATTATTAGTCACAGGATAACCGAAAGGTGTACATGATAAACTCGTTGGCATACACTCGAACCTAGCTGGTAAAAACCTAAACCACTTCAACAGTCTTCAATTTGACGGGGCTTTTTTCAATGATATAAGAGATGTTTACACCTGTGAAGGAGCAACTAATAATGTGGTGGATGCATCCCACTGGCTGATTTTATTCACATGAGATCCTCGTGCGAATAAGACCTGCTATTCGCCCGAGATTTCATAATATACAGGACATGTAAGATACAGGACACATAACGTACAGGACATCAAAAGTAGTGGTAAGATACAGGATGTGTAAGATACCGGACCGCCACCTTGCCCTTGTGGGATTAAGACCTACTATTCACACGAGATTTCATAATAATGGTAACACAGGACATATAAGATATGGGACATATACAGGACAGGATGTATAGATAGATACATATGGGACCACACAGGAACATACTATATATAGTATCACTTTCATGATTGATAAGATACAGGACATCACCGAGGAAGAGATTTCATCCTTCCTATAATGTCCTGTATATTATGTGTCCTGCATCTTATGCTTCCTGTCGTGGTCCTGTATCTTATAATATGTTCTGTGTCTTAGCAGTTCTGATATGGTCCTTTATCTTTCCTTCTGGCAAAACATGAAAAACTAGGGTCCCATTTCTTACAAAAATTGTCCTATATCTTATGTCTCCTGTATTTTACAAAATCTCTTGCAAATAGGAGGGCTTATTCGCATGAGGATCTCGTGCAAAATATCACTTGCCCATGCCACTCTGCATCCTACTCCACTGCCACTGGTATACCATGAGGAAGGTGACAAAGAAATAAACTTATAAAATGTTTAAACCTGTATAGTGATTTCAATCAATGATGAATTTATCTTTATCTATTCTCACCAGAGTCACAGACTGATGGATTGGATACTACATCTCAAACCAAAGACTCCAGCCTCCTCAGCTTTTACAAGTTTCTCAGAGGTAAATATCACATGTGGTACCGTATTGTATATAAATCTCTTCCTTTTTTCTAAAATCAAATGTATGAGCAGCCAGGCAGAGGCAAGGTTTGATACTATTTTCTATTTCTCAATTGCCAAATTCCCAAACATAGCAGTATATGGTTTATATACCAGCACTTTATTTCTCAAGATATCATGACAGCCACACTCCATACCCATGTAGCAAGCCCAGTTTGGGCTTAGTTTGTCATATGCTGGGTTTCCAGTCAGGGCCACAGTGGGCAGCCCTAAATGGGCAAACCAACTTGAGCCTGTTGGGCTCCCAAAGGGTTTCGTCCTCAGCCAAAGGTGTGGGCCACATTAGTCTTCCCAATTCAGACACAGATCAGTTTTGAAATGGGCAACCACATTGGGCACGGACTGTTTTGAAAATGGGTATCCAAAAATGGGTGAAGATCAATTTCAAGACAAGTTACCTTATATGGGCTGAGGGTGGGTTTGGATAGGGCAAACTCACCTTCAGCTTTTGTGATTTGGCACCAGATGGCCAATCTATCTCACATACACTTTTATTCGCCATACAGAATGGATTCTCTCAATATATAAGTATGCTACTAAATTAGACATTGAGTAAAAAATAATGTTCAGACTTTATCATAGTTTGGAAATCCGTAGAAATGCCCCCCTAAAGAATGTGCAGATCAAGGTCATCCTAGCAGTTATAAAGTCACTACATAATTCCTATTGCAGTCAATTTGGTATAAGATTCAAACATGCTAACTACAGACACTATGAGCTTAAAAGCTCTGATCTATGCTCCTTCATGGTGCATCTATGAAGATAGGCACTAAGTAAGGTCAGGATGCCACTACACTCAAGGTGACTTTTCTTAGTCTATTGAGTGCAAATTGATGTATGTACTCTACAGATGCAATCATCATTGCAATGGAATAGATGAGTATCACAGGTTATTGTATTACTTGGTAAGTGGGGAGAGCGTCATATTCAATAATTCACTAATTTTTTCTGAATTTTCATTTAAAATATGGCAAAGTCAGGCAGCCAAGTTTCGGCCATATCAGAAACCCATGTTGAACTCAATCTGATCCCAAATTCATTAGCCCACTTTGAAACTGATCTGTGCCAAATTTGGTTAGCCCGGTGTGGCCCACACACTTTGCTGAGGACAAAACCCATTGGGTGCCTGTTGGTCAACCCTGTTTGGCCCACATTGAGCACCCGCTCTAAGCCACACTGGGGCCACATATGCTTTGCTACATGAGTATCACAGATAGAGCCCTCACTCTAATGCCATAACAGCCCTACATTTAGTCACCCTACCCAAGCCTATGTGATTACTACCTAAGTGCTGACCGTACAGAGTAGCCATATTTTTCTCTATAGGCATTGTCTACAATCACCCAATCTAGGTTTGAGGTTCATAGATTGTAGCTGTGTCTAGTCGTGTCATGTTGAGAAATGCTTGGACAGATTTAAAATGGATCCACGTCCAAACCAGTCCCTATTGATTTATGTACAAGATTGTCTATGCAAATTTAGATAGAAATAAACAACATCACTGATATCTGATTTTGCAGAGCAAACGTTTGGAACACCAGGTAAACGATCAGAGGCTCCTTGTCTGAAGATGCACCACACTGGCGACTACTTCAAAGATCAAGAAAAAATGCTTCGCGTGATGTTTTGCTTTTCTGAATCGATGGAAGTATTCACATCAACAGTGATATGGCCTAAGTTTGGGAAATGCCTTTTGGAGCATAGTATTCCTCTGAATGACAGCCTAGTGTTGAGTATCTTTAGAATTGTGCCACCAGAGAATTGTGGTGCTAAAGTGCCATCTTTCACAGATGATCCGAGGAAGCATGTTAACTATCAGGTGGCTATACTTTCTTTAAATCTGGATAGAATCCAAGAATGTTATCTATTTCTACAAATCCCTAGGTTTTATGCATTTTCCCTGAAGCTAAATCTGATTTGAATAAAAGCAATAGCCTTGTCAAAACAGAATGGAACGATTTATTCAAAGCAATACCTGACCTGCAGTACCTTACTTCCTTTTTTGTCCTGACTTTATTTTGTGCTGACCTAGGGTAATCAGGGGGAAAAGCACCAGAACCAGAGTTTCTGAGCCAAAAGGTCTCTCAGTATCAATCATCTGTTACAAATCTGGTAATGCATTTTCTTTGGGCAACCCAAATGACCTTTCTGAATATTTCTGAAATCCTGTGAACAAATCAAAACCTTGCTTTAAGGCTGTAACGATGCCCTGACGACTGGCCAGCCAGGCCGTGAAGAGTGTTTTGGGGGCTAAAGAGTTTAGATCAGTAGAACAGATAAATGAATAGTCCGACATATTATACAGTTAACCCTAACCAATGCTTTCTTTCAGACTATTTGCCTGCACCGGTTTGTGGGACTTGAACAATATATAGACTACTGTCATCCAAAAGGAGTAAAGCTTGAGAAAAACGACACCCAGCAGCAACTGGAGGAATATTACAGGTGAGTAGTATGGTGTTTTATTTCATGGTAGATACAACATCTCCAAGAACCTCTGAATCACATTTGATGCTGCAGACAAGGCCGAAGCTAGTGTCACGCTGTGGAATTTAGGCAACATAATGAGGTTTTATTAATAGCCCTATATAATAACGCAGACTTGCAGCCTATACCTACACCATTGCAACATCTGCTTTATATGAGTTATGAATTATGTACTTCATGGTTTGTAGACCCCCTCCCTTGCTAACTGGAAATGACATTGAACAGTTTGGGCTATTTGGCAAAAGACGTTATCTTTTCCTTATCAAAGTATTATATAAAAATGGCTTTGAGTGTTGGAACGTTTTTACACACTTATTACAAGCAAATGATATATAATACAGTATTACTCTTTTAATCTGTACAATTTTCCAGGCACAACTGTGGTTATAATAAAGAAGACTTTGAGGCTCTACTTTCAAAAGGAGAGGTGGTATATCAAGTTGCAGTATCTAGTTTTGAATGTGTGTCGGATGATGCATTTAGCAGAAGCAAGACCAGATCTAGCATCACTCAATTTAGGCTGTTTCTCCCAATCATGTATGCTGTAACAGGATTTTCATGTAAGTTGTGTGTTTGTGAAAAAAAAATAAGTTGTCTTCCCCCAAGCAGATTTTATTTTTAAATTATTTGCAGTGTATTATTAAGGATTCGTCTTTTGATACTAAAAATCAATTACATGTTAAAAATCGATTACTATACAAGCCATCAATGGTATAGAAGCTAGAAAATTGGAAGGTAAGGTGAATAGGTCGAACTGACATAGAGGAAGGCATTTCCCAACGTGGTAAACTGTCCACAGCCACTATGACCTAAAAGTAAACCCTTCAATATTAGAGTGGGTGCTAATTGGCAATGTGCTGCGACTACTATGTACAATCATCGCCTAGAATCTATATCATTACAGAGGGTTTGGTAGGACACTCATACCAATACAATCATTAGTAACCACAAGATCCTGGGCTAGAATGGGATTAGAGTGGGGGAATTCCACTAAAATTTGAAGGGGTTTAGTCAAACCATCTTGAGAAATGCCTTCGAGATGTCAGTACACATATTCTATCCAAAGGGCGGAGTGCAATGCAGCACCAAAACTGAAAGTGAGATAACCCTGAGATGGACCCCACGAGGGCTTGCATTTATCTCATGGTGTAACATGGGAATACAATAGAATTTATCGATTTTGAAGTGCCTGATCGATTCGCCGCCGAGTCTTGTTTACAATGCAATTTTGGGCCTTTGACGTCATCAATATGTCACATGACCAGGAACCTAGCAAATTGTCGTCATCTGTCGCCATGATTGGTCATCAATGGTGACTCCTTTTTGAGTGATAACTCATTCCGTCATCTTTCGCCAATGTGTGTTAGACTCACGTGGCATAGCAATTGCTATTCCTGGTGATCTTGTGCTATAACGACGTCGTGTTCCATCTAGCGACATGTGTGAGCCACTTCACACAGGTTGACGAGGACTCACGACAATTTGCTGGGAAGTGTAATTCGCAGCCTACATATTGCACACATCCCATGCAATACATTATCATAATGCAAACTCAATACCTCTCAGTATTTACCATGAGATAATGTACTGATCCATATATGGTGGAGGTAAGTCATTTATCAGCTAGCTCTGTAGCTTAGTTTATAGAGCAGCCATCCTAGGTTCCAAAGGTCCCTGGTTCAAAACTAGGCAGATCTTGAACACTGTGCACCGACCAATACCTTTGTATATATAACTGCTTTGATTTCATTGCAGGTCTAACCTCTGTGATTCAAATGGCAGGAGCTGCGACTTTGGGAGAGAAGTTGTCTCTAGTTGACATAGGAACCTGTAATACGGCTTTGTGTAACATGGCTAGTACTTGCCTGTTGCTGATAATGATCATACCAGACATAAGAATACACAAAGAAATAACCTATAGCCCTACTGTTCAGTAAGTAACAATTAATCTTTATACAATAGCACTCACAAATAGGGTGTGGCTTATAAGAGGATGGAGGAAGAGGATGGCTACGCTCGTACCTGGTGCTAAAAAGGTGCCAGTAACAGCCAGAGAGGCTCTGAACTTGGCACTCTCCAAGCATATGTTTTTGACTAAAAAAATGTAATCTATGCTTTAAGAGTGGGCAGTACTTCCTATTCCATTTCCCCTTCCTTTAACTGGAAGAGGGGTGTAGTGGGAGTTATATAGTCCTAGACCACTATACTTTGCTGCTTCCTGTTCGGTGGTATCACGAGTTTATACCTCAGAGGACCAGAGTAGAGGATGGCCAAAATGTGGGTTGTGTCTTATAGGTGCAGTATTTATCTCACAGAGGAATACCTTTGGAAATTGATCCCCAGATAGCCTTTATTTGAACACAGGTTGTGCTATATGAGGTTGCCCTTTGTGAGATTCCACAATATGTCTTTTAGGAACAAAACATACTGTGGATAGAGACATGTCAAAGCACTGGTTCCATTGCCGTCCGTCAGGCGAAATATTTGCTACTCCAGCCAATTTTTTCGATAATTTTGCAAAAGTATAAATCGTCAGATATAGACTATTCTGCCTGATATATGCCTGTGGACTAGGCACTTCAGCATTGGTTCAACTGCCGGGCAAATTTCACTAATCCACCGATTTATATATCAAAAGTAGGACCAGCCCCCCCCCCAGCGCTTCAACCTGATGGTATCAATAATTTATCACTTGTTCAATTAGATAAGAATATAATTCATAATCTTCTTTACTGCATTATATGGTTTAAATTCAAATTTTGTCATCTTTTACTTTTCAGAAATGACAATGTGTTCAATTTCCAAGCTGCGACATGTGAAACAATCGTAATGTTTTACATTACTCTGCGAATTTATATAAACTTCTCTTTCGCCTTGTACGTTTTAGAGAGATATCTTGCCATATCAAAACCCATCAAATTCAAGGCATTAAACCTGAACAAAAGAAAGATTAGCAAGGTAAGTAATTGTATTTGTAAGATCTATAAGATTAAAACTGATCAAATTTATCACTTTTAATTTGAATACCTGTACAAATTGTGCATGTTTACAATTGGTATCAATTTATAAACATGTTATTGACCCTCGAACGGGAGAACAAAACCTTTATCAAGCTAGGAATAAGCACCAATTCTTAGCACTAGTTTTTTTTAGATCTAAAAGAAAGGCTTTTGATAACGTAAATATTAACTTTCATGATGCCTTCTTTTGTTAGACTTTATATTGAATAAAAAGATTCAGGCTTACTTATGATCATATCTGCTATCATGAGGAAGAACAAGGAGCTTCGTTGGTGTCTTCTATGACGTCACAATAGACCAAATACATCAATTGCTGGTGGAATTCATCTATTGTGACATCATAGCAGACACCAAAAAAGCTCCCAGCTCTGCCTTATGATAGCAGATATGATCGTAAGTAAACCCCAATATTTTTAATCAATGTAAAGTCTACCAAAAGAAGGCAACATAAGAACAGGCTGGTCTTTTCCTTTAAGGTAAGCCGCCTAGTTATGAAAAGTACAGACACAGTCCTCTGTATAGATGTAAATTAATATGGGACAGGCTTGGTGTTGATCTACAACCAGGTTGGGGACGGGACTATCTTGTTGGGACACACCAGGATCATAGTACAACAGTCTGATTTTAGTCTGTACTAGGATTCTGATACCATGCACAGTCTTAGGATGTACTGGCATCCTAGTACACATGTGTGTGCACTGGACCATGACATTCACCTCCACAGGTGATGGGCCAATCAGAGCCCTGGTCACTGGACAATGACACCTACCTGCGCATACATTATTGGGGTCAAAGGTGGGATGGTGAAACCACTCCATCATTTGGTACTTATATTTACATTAAATGATATATTTACTCCCTTATTAAACAGCACTTAGCTCAAATGAAAACGTCAGTTTGTGGGCATTTGTCTATTTTTTAATCTTGTGGGTTCATATTTATCAGCCAATTAAACAAAAAATTAGCCAATCAATTTTAGTATAGCAAGACTGAGGGGAAGATTGTAAATATAGCCATTTCTCAGAAAATGTGACCCATTAAGGGAGAACACCCCTCCATGGGGGATTTTCAATTCCCCATTTGGCCACCAGGGGGCAATGGAGGGCAAAATTACTCTAAAATCGTTATAAAAATACATTAAGGTAATTTTTGATGCAGCATTCAATGGTTTCATTTAAACTGGACCATTTTTGGTAGAAATGGCCCATATTTGGGTGGTAAAATGAATATTTTTTCATGAGAAATCAACCTATATGCCTGTTTCTGGTTGCCATGGCAACCATTCCAATAATCAAAATTTGCAGATTTTTATGCCAGTTTTGGGGGATACTCACTAGAAACCCAAAACTGAAAACAGAAATGGAAAATTCCTTCTAGATCAAAATCTGTGATAAAAAGCACCATATTATTATGATGTTTTTATTAAAAAGGCTGATTTATTGTGTTTTTAGACATTATTATGGTTTTTAGGTATTTAGAGCTTAATCATCGATTTCAGATATGAATAACGACCTATGTTCAAGGAGGGGCTCTGACATAACTACTAAGAATATTTAACCCAATGATGTCTCATTTTAAAAATCTTGAGGTGAACTTTGATAATGAATTTCCCTGCAGAGGAGTGTTTTGGCTTGACTGGTCACAAATATTCAAATTTTAGTTCTGTAAAAAGGTGTATATGTAAAATATAGACCTTTTCTACCTTTGGTGACATCAAAATTATGTACTTTGATAAGAAAGTAAGAGAAATTTGAAGATAAACAAGGGTACTGAGTTCTTAGTACACACCATGATCCAGGGACTATAGATCATTCAATCTTAGGGTGTACTAAGAAACAGGTTAGTCCTGAACCTGACAACATTCTGAGAATTTGGAGACATTCAAGAGACAATTCATAGGTGAGTATATGTTGATTAGATTTGAATAAAAATGGGGCCTTGACTATTTTTTATGATGAAAAAAATGCATTATGCTTATTTGTGATGCAGAATTTGAATTGAATTCCTTTTATTTATACTGTACAAGAATAGGACCGGGTCCTGTCTTGCAATCATACAGTGCATCATCTTCATTGAACAATATATCATAATCAAGGTGTACATATATATATATATATATATATATATATATATATATATATATATATATATATATATATATATCAAAGTGCCTTCACGGCAACAATATAAGTAAAGTAGGAAAGAGAACAGGATTGACCAAGATGTCTATGGGCAATCCAGAATCGCCTATCATAGGTGATGACAACCATTGAACTAAATATTATACAGCTTAGAGCCATAGTAAATAAAGTAAACAGAGACATAATATAGTCTCCACAAATAGGTTAAAACACTGTGGTTGTAGATATTTTCACTGGTATAAATTTTCACGGAATTGATAAAAGGCTCTATTTCATGTGTATTTGAATTCACGGATTTTCAAAATTAGCTATTGCTATTCTATATGATAGATATATTCACTATGGACATAAATTCACGGATTTTACACTTCCGTGAAATCCGCAAAAATATGTACAGCATGAAATAATCTACGACCACAGTAGTAAGATAATCAATAATGACCAGATGGAATTGGTCTTGCATGATGTTGGTGTGCAGTGTTAGGGCATGATGTTGATTGCCCATGACACGATGTTAGTGTGTCTATTTTTAGAGAATATACTGAGATATATTTTGGAGTTGGAGTGTGTGTGTGTGGGGGGGGGGTAAACCATTGCAAGAACCCCAATGTTCCAAGGAGTCTCAAAGATACTTCTGGAACTTTTGTTTGGAATCCAAATTTCTGTGTTCAACTTCCAGTGAGTTCCAGATAATGGGTAACCTGTATGCCAAGCTTTTCCTATATATGGGGTTTTTGGGCCATATACCACTCTTAGCAACTTGCCATCATGAGACCTTGTCCTAATGTCCCTTCGGGGTATGAACTTGTCTATGATGGTGAGATCATATGCAGCACTATGCTGATGGATGAGCCTTCTGTGTGTCATTAAGTCAACTTTGCCCTTTTCTCTTGTAATGGTTCGTCTCGTTAAGTTAAGATTAAATCATAACGAAGAGAGAGAAAAGTTTCCGGGTAGGCAACCGAGCTTTTATTTCTTAGCTTGCGTTACATACGATCACAGCCTCAGAGGACTACATGCTACTAGGGCATTCGGTTACCCTTTCGGGTAACAACCTGGTTGAGCAGTGGGTAAACCACTACTGAGGAACCTAGGGCTAGGACCAGCCTTATATAGGGGAAAAGCCCGCGAAACTCAGACTGGCCACGTGACGTGTGGCGGACGAGTGGTAGGCCCCCTGGTGTAATGGATACGAACCCAGAGGCAGGTGCTGCCACCTGCCATCCGGATTCCCCCACCACACCCGAAGGACCTAGGTCTGAGTCTCACGGGTACATGAACGTTAAAGTGTAAAATACCATACCCCTACACTGCCCCCCTTAGACAATAACTTGGGGCTGATTAAACCGCAGTGTATTAATAACCTAGCAAGTAATTGTTTACAATACTAAAAAGGGGTATTAATTACACTTGCTCGATGTGAAATAGGCTATAGTATAAGACTATCCTATTTCTGAAAAATTATACAATAATAGCATCGAGTGTCGTTCATGTCACTTCCACTAGTAGCTTATAACAACCACAAATGATAAATACAAAATTATCACAGATTTATAGTAACATTTTGACAACAGTAGGGTCCTGAAAAGGACCGGTGGTTGTAAATAATGACCGTATTACAGTTATTGAACCCGGAAAAAGAAATTTCGACTTTTTAAATTAACAACTCTGTCCACTTTACAAAGTGAATTAAATATTAATGATCAGATATGAACAATTAATCTGATACTATATGAACACAATTAGGTATTAACCTGAGTAATACAGTACTAAGTTTAGAGAAATCCGTTGGACCTTCTCTTATTTTATGGAAAAATATTTATACTTTTTGAGACGCAGCTCAGTTTATACCTTAGTGTTTTATATTTACAGGTTACAGAAGAAATATAGTCTCTTTATATATTGAGACCAAGAATGACCTATCTAGACAGTTATAGGTCTAGGATTACCATAAACAACTTTTAGGATTCGCAGATCCAGTATATTTATAGACACTCTATAATAATATATCTTTATAAAAGATATTATATAGTTATAAATACAATTTTACACACATTATAATATTATCAACGAAGTTACTTGTTTTCATGATTGGAGGATGTAACAGGAGTCGGATGCTGCTGATGTCTTGGTATGGGCGAGCTGAACCCTGATGCCTGAAGTGCTATAGTAAAACTTGTTGGTGGGTGTAGCTAAACCCTGATGCCTGTAGTGCTAGCTAACTGGAGGTAATAGTAGATCCAGTTGTAGACTGTTGATGGACTTTATGGGCGTAGCTAAACCCTGATGCCTGTAGTGCTAGCTAACTGGAGGTAATAGTAGATCCAGTTGTAGATTGTTGATGGACTTTATGGGCGTAGCTAAACCCTGATGCCTGTAGTGCTAGCTCACGAGTAGTAGTGGTGTAGTAGTAAATCCGGTTTGTAGTTCAAAAGTCCATATTAGTGTAAATTGTCCATGATTTTATAATAGGCACAGTCATTATATTATGGCACAGTACAATTATGGTGTTTACAGCATTCGTACTCCTCCTCCAGAGTGACTTGTTTGTTTCTCCTTCTGTTTTCAGTTTCCGGATTAGGGTACAGCTTGGTACCCGAATCAATACGGGTTGGATAAAAAAAAATGGTTTCTTATCCAACAATACATAGGAAATAGCACCCCGGGACACACAATTATGTCCGATCTTCATGCAGCAGTTTTTTTGTTTTTTTTACTGTTCCATGTTCTCCTCGGGTGGCTGGTTTGGACCCGGTTGTTGAGCCTGTGGCTGAACAGGGGGGTCCACACTGGTTCCATCCGTAGGTGCCAATGCGGGGACAGCAGGTGTTAGTTTCACCTTCTGGCGTGCCTCGAACAGGTTCAAAGCATGCTCAGGTGTGCCGTCCCAGTTATCCATGATAACTCCGAAAACCTTGAAGAACTTTTGCTGGTTCTTCAGATTCGTTGCTCGTTCTAGGTCGAGCATCTGAGAAGCTGTTTCCTTCTCGGATAGGGCCTCCTGCCGCAGATTAGCAGCTTCCTGCTTATCTTTGGCAACATCCGCCTTTATCTGAGTCGAGATCCGGTTGATCTCTGACTTCTGGATCGCGTCAATGCACTGGAGAGTGCTCGACACGGTCCGACGATACATATCCAGGTGGAGGTTTTCCAGATGGTGCTGTAACGTCTCAAACTGCTTGCTCTGAATATTGCAAGACAATTTGTCCTCCTTCTTGAAGAAGGTCTCCACGGTCTGGATCAGCTTAGGCCGATGAACCACAGCACCAGGTGGGGGTACCTGACCCTGAGGCTTCGGCTGTGCTCCAGACCCACTCGCAGTGACAGCTACCTGCGTGTGCGAAGAAGCAACCGCAGTAGTAGCCGCACTAGCAGTGGTCGAAGAAGGGCCTTGCTTTAGTGATCCCTGTGCCAGGGGCAACCGCGACAATTCCCTTCTAAGGTCTTTGGCCGTCAACAATGGCGCGGGTGGACGTTGTCTCACCACAGCACTCATTGTAGGTCGGGGAGCTTGACCTCCTACTGTCGGCAGTTCCTGCTTGACCCTCCCGTACTGATCAAAGATTTGCATCTCTGGTCCGGGTGGGCCCATAGCAGGGTACTGCTTCGGGTCTCTGACATTCAAAGGCGCGTGTTTCCGGGAGGACTGGCCACCCGGTCCACTGACACCAAAGAATGTCGGGTTCTGTGCACCTAGTGGAGTTGGTGCTCGTCCATAGTGGGAAGGAGTTCCAGTAGGAGATGGAAGATGTGGCTTCTTCCTTCCCCCATTCGTTTGTCTCTCCAACGCCTCCAGTGGTGACCTGGCTCGGCTTGGAGATTCAGACGCCTGTCTCTTCCTATCTGCCGCGGAGGGTCCCTGGCGGTAATCCCTGCGGCTTCGGACCTGTTCTCCGGATGGAGTTACATAAGCCCCACCATGGCGGCGGGCCTTGTTGCTCCTCCATTCATTCAACAGATCGTACTCCTCCTGAGCGTACTCTAGTTTGCCGGACCCGGGAGTCTGGGCAAACCGAGCCTTTAGTTTCTGGTTAGTACCAGGAACCGTAGGCGCAAACTGCTTCGTACTCGGTGTGAGGGAAGCCAACTTCTCTGCATTGAGGCCCTTAAGGTTACCATAGAGTTCCGAGTGAATTTTCATCACCCGATCTATGGCTGCCTCCAGGCCCTCTCCATGCGAAGTCACATAGTGCCGGACCATGTCTCCGCGTCGGGGGGTGACACATCCTGTGCATTTAGCACATTTCTTGCCAACCTCTCGATCGCAGACATATTCCGGCCTCTGGTGCATATGAACCTCCATGAGATGACAAAGGAACTCGTCTTTCTCGATGAAGAATTCAACCTCACCCTCACTTTGAGTACAACGTTGGAAGGGACAATCCTTACGATCCTCCCCGTAGTACTCATCTAGAGCAAACTTGAGCTTGCCCTTCTGGTCATAATTGTACAGACCATTGGGCGAATTCTTAACGAATTCCCAATAGATCCAGTACATATTGGCCGGCTTTCTATCAGAGAGCTTCTTGCGAAGCCACTCCTCCATATCCTCACGCCTCTCACAGGTGATCCGAGGGGGCAGTCTCCATACAGATTTACTCCCCTTCAGGTGTCCCCTGTGTAGAGGAATGAAGTCAGCAAAGTTGCTATAGGCGTTAGCCCAGATAGCAGCCTCTTGCTCGTCAGTCGGAGTGGCATCCACAACTGGGTCAACCGGCTCCTCTCCCTCCGGGTCGGATGGTACATCCACAGGTTGCACAACGGGTTGTTGACCCGCGAGAACCTGGGCTGCAGCATCTTGAGCGTCTCCACTCAAATCGGCCATTACGTCGTGTAGCTTGACGATTGGCACACCGAGCTCAACTTTTACGGTTGGGACAGCCGGTTCAGCTTCTGTATTATCAGCTTGAACGTCTACCTCGATAGGTTCAGGTTTGCGTTGGTCACCCCTCTTCTTATTCCGCCTGCGGGATCTGCCTTTAGTAGAAGTGCCAGGCTCGGATGCATCCGTCTCATTGCCGGAGACATCCAAAGTCTTAGCGCCCTTCTTATTGGCCGAGCGTGGAGACACCCGACGGGTTCGGGTACTGTCGGCCACACTCGTGCTGGTAGAGGGTTCGGTTCCTGACCGCTTCCCTTTACCCTTACCTTTGGTGGGGGTTGCTTTACCCTTTCCACCAGCTGCTTTCTCCTTTACTTGCTCAGTCTTCGTAGGGGTAGACTGAGCAGTTTTAAGGGAAACATCTGCATCAGGTAGGGCCTTCTCAGGTACTACTGCTGCGCCTCCCAAGGTAGGAGCTTCAGCAGGAGACATGAGACGGTCCATCCGATCGGCCATCTTGGCTGTTATTTGCACGGGTGCGGGTCCGGGTACTAACTCCGGATGCGCCAGTGCATACTGCCTCTCCAATAGACGTACTACGTGGTCCTGTATTACCCCGAGTCTGTCTAATGGAGACACACCAATACGGGCCTCTTCTGCCTCAATGGTTTGAGACGTAATGGGGACCCCTGGACAGTAATCCACAACAGCGTTACCTGCTGCTTCATACTCATCCGCTGTGCCTAACAGTAGGATCTGGTCTCTATCTATGTATCTAGAGACCTCATCTGCCTTGACACCGGTATAACCCGTTTTGTCAGACACGTAGGAAGGCCTATAAGAGGGATTCCTTCGGAAAGCCATTTCTGCGTCCCAGACGGCTTTACGAAACCATAAGTGGACTACCAATCCTTTGGCCATCTGATGGTAACCATCAACCAGGACTCCGGAAAGGTATTAGCCCATTGCGGATGAGCACATTCCCAGATTGCGTTGACAACACGTTCATCAACCTCTCTGGATGTCCCATAACAGGTGGGTATCAGCATTTCCTCAGAAATTGCTAACATCGGTCCGTCATAGGGACCGGCTACATCGTGCCATTCTGGACTGTCTGGGAGGGGCAGCTCTAGGTACATTGGCCTGTCAACCGGAGAAGCAGGTCCCAAAGCACCGAATGAGGTACTCCCACCAAGACGGGGCGGCAATTGAGGGGGAGGTGGCATCAGAGCCCTGTCATGAGACTGGGCTCCTGCCGGTTCTCCACTCAACCCTTCGGATGGAGGGGCTACGTAAGGCTCACCTACATCAGTTTGTTGTTGAACACCTCGGCGTTCAGGACTAACTTGTCTGGAGTTGTCGGATGCGTCATAGAACGATTCTATGTCGCTATCGTCTACTCCAGAGAAGTACTGATCAACATTCATTTGTTGATCCATCTGATCACAATCAGCATCGTATTGCTGATCGTCGTATGTATAAGTGGGACTCTGGGGAGAACCACTTCCATACTCTGGCGGGGTGCTGGCACCGGCACCACCGCCAAGGCGGACGGCCTCTTCTGCCATCGACAGAAGTGGCTGTTCGGGGATTAAATATCCCAATTCACCGGATAAGCAGTAAGTACTGCTTACCCAGTGAAAGGCGGGTGCCTTTTAACGAGGGCACACCTCGGAATATGGCTGTCTCGGGCTATCAGACTCCAACAAGAGTAAGACCACCCTCGGCCACGTCTTCTTCCTTTGCAGGAATAAGACAATATGGCGGGATACTCGAACTTGAATCGCTGCGCATGATCAAACCGGCGCCTCACGTGACCATTCAAAAATGGGTCAACAACTTTCCCGCGTGCCCTTAATTAGGTCACGCGCCCTTACATAAAAACAATACAATACCCGATCAGTCGTCCGTCCGTACTCAGGGTTCAACTATGACAACTCGCTAGGTATTATGGAGTTTATGGATAGCATAAGCATATCCACCGGATTATCCGTCCAAAACCATGGGTACATTGTCATAGGGCCTTTTCCAGAAACTCATGACCGGCTCAAATATACATTGAACTAGGTTACAACATATAACAGTACACAGTACAGGACAACACACTCGTTGTGTTAACAGGCTAGGTTACGGCAGTCTTTAGCAACCTTGGACTGCGTCTAAGAGGTTTTGAGGCCTCTTTTATTGACCTGGTATCCATAAGAGCCTTTTCCAAGGTCTTCTTAGCCTTAGAAGGACCTTTCCTCTTATTTTTACCTGCGCCTGCCGAGACTTTTTGTATCTTCCCCTGCTTTCCGGATGTTACGACAGGGGGCACCACCCTCTTCGGGTCTCCAACCTTCCGTGGCCGCCCGGGTCCTCGCTTTCGGGTCGGTACCACTTCGAGTTGCTTAACACAACTCTGTTCCATTACTTCCAATAGACCATCGCCATACATTTCGGTGAAGGTATCCCTCCCTCTCCATGGGCGTAGTCTCGCTACATTTGACTTGTAACATTTACCAAGCTGTGATTTAATAATCACTGTGCAGTCACTAATAACCTGAGTTATAGTGAAAGGTCCATCCCAATTGCTGGCTAATTTCAGGTTGGCTAGAGGTTGGTGTAGACGCAGTACTCTATCTCCTAGATTAAAAAATCTAGCTTTTAGACCTGTGTCATAGCCAACTTTCTGCCAACGCGCAGTTTTCTGCAACTCATCTCTAACCCTCTCATAGGCTTGTTTGAAATTATCCCGTAGGGATTCTACAAACATCACCTGACAAGGGGTTTCCGGATTCATTCTTATTACGCCAAACACCAAATCGGCTGGCATAATCAAATCCTCTCCAAAAACGAGGAGATTAGGAGAACAGTTTGTGCTCGAATGTACAGTGCCATTGTAGGCATGTACCACGAATTCACATTGTTCATCCCAATCATCCATCTGCTCATTAACCAGAGACTTCAATACTTGGATCAAAGTCCTATTGAATCTCTCTACTTGTCCATCGCTCTGTGGCCTATAGCGATTAGTTCTTGTCTTGCAGATCGCCAGACAATTACACATCTCTTGCCACAGACTAGACTCAAATTCTCTGCCTTGGTCACTATGTAACATGAGTGGGACACCTAAGTGCAGCACCCACCCTTTTACAAAGGCCATAGCACAAGTAACAGCCTTATGATCCGGTAAAGGAAACACTCGGGTGTACTTGGTATAATAATCAGACACGACCATCATACACGTGTTGCCACTAGGAGTGGGGGGAATCCCACTAATAATGTCAACAGCTATTCTAGCAAACCTTACACCAAACAGTTCCTGGGATAATGGCAGTTTGCCTAACCCGGGTCCTGGTTTGTTCTTACAGCACTCGGGACAGGTCTCCACCCACCGGGTGAGATCTGTACTCATGCCGGGCCAATAGTATCGTCTGGTCAGACGTTCTAGAGACCGTTTCTTTCCAAAGTGTCCACTAGTTCTATGACCATGACAGAAATACATAATATCTCGTCGCATAGCACTAGGTATGACAACTTGCAAGGTTTTCTTCCTATTAGAATGGTTCTTCCATCGGAACAGAATACCATCCCAGACTTCTAGCTCGGCCCATTGAGCTAGGAATCGTCTCATCTCTCTGTTTTCCAATGACACTTCGGGTCTTGGAGGACAGATACCCTGATTAAGGAACTTAATCAAACGTGATGTGACTGCATCAGACTCCTGGAACTGCTGGATGGTCTCCAAGGACCAATTCAAGACATGTTCCGGGTGGGTTTCGAATGGAACTCGAACCCCTGCCAACACAGCATTGTGGGCTCCACAATCAGTGCACTCAGCATTTGCACATTTCCTCACTGGGATTCTAGACAAAGCATCTGCATTCAAATGCTTTGCCCCGGCTCGGTGTTCAATCTGGCTGTGATTTAGACCGAATTCGGATAGGTGCGCTAACCAGCGACCTATCATCCCCTCTGCATCTTTGAAGTTCAATAACCATCTGAGGGAAGAGTGGTCAGTCCGTAGAGTGAAATCACTCCCCCACAAAAAGTGCTTGAACTTCTTCGTATAGACCACCACAGCCAACAACTCATGTTTAGTGGTACAATAATTTTTTTGAGTTTTACTCAACGTGTTACTAGCGAAGGCTATAGGAACTTCAACCCCATCCTGGACCTGAGAAAGGGCGGCTCCTATGCTTTCATTACTAGCATCAGTATCTAGAATGAAGTGATCATTCTCCGTAGGGTACTTCAACACAGGTGTACTTGCAAACAAATCCTTTATTTTCCTAAAGGAATCGTCTTGCTCGGATCCCCAAGGGAATCGTTCCTTTCTTATCCCGGGTGTCCAGTGGGACAAACTCTGGATAGGAAAGGCAACCCTTGAATATCCTGGGATAAAGTCCCGGTAGTAGGAACAGAATCCGAGGAAGGATCTGACTTCTTTCGCATTCAGGGGTGCCTGCCAATTTGACACGGCATCCAGTTTCTCCGGATCGGCTTTAATCCCTTCATTCGAGATTATTCGCCCCAAGTAATTGATAGATCTTTTGAAAAGATCGCACTTCTTGGGCTTCAGCTTCAAACCATTAGTTATGATCCTTTCCAGGACCATACCTAAATTTTCCAAGCATTCTTCGTATGTCTTCCCAAAGACAATCACATCATCTAGATAGACGAGACATTTCTTCCATAAGAGGTCACTTAATAAAGTTTCCATCATGGCTTCAAATGTCACCGGTGCATTGCACAATCCGAACGGCATCACATTATATTGGAATAATCCAATATGACTGGAAAAGGCCGTCTTCTCCATATCTTTCGGATGCATACCCACTTGCCAGTACCCGGATTGTAAGTCTAGAGAGCAATACCATTGCTTACCTCCAAGGGAGTCTATAGTCTCATCAATCCGTGGTAAGGGATATGAATTCTTCTTGGTCATACCATTCAATTTCCGGTAATCTATGCAGAAACGGATGGTACCATCTTTCTTAGTCACCATGCACACAGGGCTAGACCAAGGACTGGTTGATGGAATTATTACATCCTGTTCAAGCATTTTAGCTATCTCCTCCTCAGCTACCTTTTTCTTGGCTAGTGGGAGTCTTCTATAAGGAATCTTAAAAGGTTCGTTCTCACCAGTGTCAATCGTATGCAGTACCTTATCGGTACGCCCCAATTTTTCACTTGGTGCTGCAAAAGCTTTACGGTACTTGTATAACAAGTCAGTTAGAGCTTCACGTTGTTCATCACTTTCTACATGGCTTTCGGATACTAGAATGTCTAGTTCCGGGCTCCTTTCGGGTGAGGAAGGGGCTCCGGGTGCCGAAACATGTTTACAGCCTTCTACCAATTCAGACAGGACAACCAACCCGAGGATCGTATCCTTCTGTACGTAGACAGTCTTATTACCGGTATTGGATATAGGAACCACCGTCCAAGCAGCGTTAGCTACTAGAACATCGGCGGATTCCAATCCGATACTTGACAACATGGCCATGTTTGGCTCTACAACTCCAGTTTTTCCGGAAAAATGTCTGTCCGCTCGACATAAGACATCACAGGCTGTGCCCGGTGGTATCTTAACAGTCTGGGCTACACTGGCTACACTGCTTACTTGCCTAAGCACACATTGTACTTCGAGATGATACGGGTCTCTCACTTCCAATATTCCCCTCTGGGAATCTAACCTTGCTCCATATAATGCAGCAAAATCCAGACCAAGTATACCATCATCCGCGATGTTCGCCACAGTAGGAGTAAGGAGGTAGTCCTTATCTTCCTGTAGACTGAACCTCATACATGTTCTACCGAACGTTTGTATCATGCTACCGTCGGCCGTATGAGCATTTCCTTTCGTTGTGAAAGTTTCATGATTCGTAGGCAAAAGATCGTAGAATCTCTTAGCAATGCAGGAGTGGCTAGCACCCGTATCGACAAGAAACTCAGCGGATCTACCACTCACAGATACAACTGCGTACCACCTCCTACCTTTCAAGTAGGTAGGACTACTTGCGTACTTAGCAAGTTCCGTCTTAGCGCCGAGGTCAAATCCACATCCCTTCAAGAATTCGAGACAAGGATGACCCGGGGGGAACTGGGCACACCCCACCCTGGCCAACTCATTGGCCGCTCCCTCTGGACTGATATCGGGTTTCCCCTCTGTGTTCTTCTGCCGGTTCTTGACACCTGGTGTACTATCAGTCTCCCCAGCCTCATGAGTAAGGAACTGATCAGGCTCCTTAGCTTCACTGCTGGGCGAAATCGCTAGAGGATTCTCACCAGTACCGCAAGCGGCGATAGGCTGGCAGTCATGGCAATCACTCATTCGGGGGGTAATCCGGTTGCCTTCATGGACACCCCCTCTCAGTTTTCCTTCTTCACTGAGTCCTCCTTACCCGGATTGTTCCGGTAACGAGTGTTTCTATAAACTGGCTTATCTCCCTCACACTCGGCAGCATAATGCCCAGTTTCCTGACATCGAAAGCATGTCACAACGCTCCTATCAGGCTTAGGCCTCCTAAGATTTTCAGTAATCTTCTTTACCAAATTGTTAACCAGGTCCTCTGATAAAGACGGACCGGTAGTAGGTTTGGTATCGGGTTGAGTCACAGGAGGTTTAGAAGTAATCACTTTCTCCTTGACGTAACCCGGCTTCTTTCCCCAGTTCCGGTTATACCTGGGGTTCCCTTGGCCAATGGCCCCAACGTTTTCATCTTCGTCAGGTTCCCCTGATTCGGATGAATCGGTTTCGGGTATTCCTTCCGGGATTATCATTGCTGACATCCGTTGGGGTACCTTCCCGGCAAAGATACGGGCCTTTCGATCATAATGATCTAAGGACTGGAACAAATCTGTCAGAGAGGCATCATTCTTCCAAGCTTCACAGGCTACTGTCCTGTGTTCTTGATTCCACAATCCTTCAATGAATTGTTTAAACATTTCATCTAGGAAGCATTCATCATCTAGTCTCCATTGAGGTCTGGCTTTATGTAACAGTCGTTGACATTCTAAGCCGAACACTTTGGCAGATTCCTTAGGCTTCTGTGTTCTTTTAGTGAACGTCAGCCAAGGATCTTCTCCAACTATATTCCCATATAGATATGAAGCAATCTCTATGAGTTCATCATATTTCATATGGGCTGAGAGTCCTACTATTTGAGAATCTCTCCATTGTTCCACGGCTCCTTTTCCGTCGCCTTCCTTTAACCAGCATACTAGATAGGGGAGAGCTTCCGCTTTACCCCATCCATTGCAGTTAAAGACATCTGCGCAGCCTTGATACTCCTCCTTCCAAGGGTTCTTGGCGTTAAAGGGGGTAGGTATCTTAGCTACTCTACCAGCCGGATTCGTGGATCCAGTAAGGGATAAACCCTTACTCCATTCCATGATCTCCGTATCGTCCAGACCTTGATTGTAGCAATCAACACCTAAGTTAGCAATCGCTGCATTAGAGTCATGCAGCGCTTGTAACCCTGGAGAAAGAGATACTCGGCGACTGAGTCTCTTTTTCCTTGGAGGATTCGTACCATAAGTACTTCCAGGGCCTCCAGGCGGTGGTCCTCCTCCGCCCCCTGGTCCTCCTGCTCCATATGGAGGCACCTGTAAAAAGGTGTATCCGCTGGTTTGAGGAGTTGGCCCAGGATTTTTGATGGATTGTGTATTTCCACCAAAGCTAAAGAAACCACTATTGAGATTAGTGTTTCCTCCTGTTCCATCTGACTGATTTCCATTATTGGAACCAGTCCCACCAGCAGAGGATCTGCTTCTGGAACGATCTCCTGGAGGTCCGGATCCTTGGTCACATCCGGATTGCCCTCCAGCTGGACTGGAATTCCCGGATGGTTGTCCGATTGTTCCTCCGGACATGTTCCGGGTGCTACCTTTGGACGGATTCGCTCCTGTTTGGGATTGACTCCATCCATACTGGGCATATGGGCCATTTGGTCCCCCTAGAGGTGACTGTTGTGGCCATCCGCCATCAAAGGTTTAGGTGTTTGCCGAGTGGCTTTGTTTAGTTCCACTCGCAGAGCCAGCCCCACCATTTCCCGTACCTAAACCAAGAGGCTTAAAGGTATTGTCCGTAAATCTAACCTGATGACTCTTTATTCCTTCATAACGAGGTACAGTTGTCTCTGTTACCCCGTCATCGCCCCTCAAAGAGTTCATCCGGTTACTCATCGTGTTTAGGGCAATTCCTGAAACAGTGAAGTCTGATTCAAGAGTGCCTACTGCACGACCAGTATCTTCTAGATACTTTGACATCTGGATAGCTTTAGCTTCCAGTTCGGAATAATCATCCATCATCTTTGTCTGTTTGGCAGCCAAATCTGTGGATTCGCGTATCCATTGACCTTTGAGTTTTTCCTGTTCATCGGTTTGTTTTTGATACGTTTTCTGAGCATCCTTGAAGGCTGATTCAATTTTCATCAGCTCTTCTTGGTACTTGCCATAGGCCATTTGAGTTGAATTTAACTCTTGTTTAGTTCTATTCAACTCATCACACGAGGCTCTGTATTCCAGATCCGCCGTGTATAGTGCATCACGATACTGTTCGTGTTGGAGTTGAAAATCTTGTTTTTCTGTCTCCATCTGATCCAATAACAATTGTTGTTGGCGTCTACAACTTTGATCGTAATCAAGACGTTCTGATATCAACTGTTTGTTTTCAGTCAGAATCTTGTCTCGGGTTCCGGTCAGTGTAATAAGATCCTTCTGGATCTTCTCGTATTCAGCTCTCATGTCTTCAAGCTCGTCCATTTTGTTCCTTTCGAATCCACATTTCTGGTGTTTAATTCGGGAACTATATGGAGTTTCAAACATACCTGCACTAGGCTTTGGTACCTCAAATGGTAGTTTACCAAATTGAGCAGTACTTTTATGCATTGGTGCAGGTTTCGATGTACCTCCTGGCATGAATAAGGAGTCTCCAAATTCATCCAGTTCATCATGTAAGTTCTTTCTTACATCCTCTTACCCATCAGGGTAGTGTTCCAGTGGATTTCTCCACTCTGTACCTTGGGGTGGTGATTTGATTTCACCATCCTCCATCAGGTAGTTTAGCTCATTATTTGGGCCATTTCCCCTGACTGGGCTCAGCTCAGTCATTTCTGACTGCGCTTACCCGAAGACCATCCTGGTCACGGCACCAGTGTAATGGTTCGTCTCGTTAAGTTAAGATTAAATCATAACGAAGAGAGAGAAAAGTTTCCGGGTAGGCAACCGAGCTTTTATTTCTTAGCTTGCGTTACATACGATCACAGCCTCAGAGGACTACATGCTACTAGGGCATTCGGTTACCCTTTTGGGTAACAACCTGGTTGAGCAGTGGGTAAACCACTACTGAGGAACCTAGGGCTAGGACCAGCCTTATATAGGGGAAAAGCCCGCGAAACTCAGACCGGCCACGTGACATGTGGCGGACGAGTGGTAGGCCCCCTGGTGTAATGGATACGAACCCAGAGGCAGGTGCTGCCACCTGCCATCCGGATTCCCCCACCACACCCGAAGGACCTAGGTCTGAGTCTCACGGGTACATGAACGTTAAAGTGTAAAATACCATACCCCTACAGTGTTTCAATAGGTGACCTTTCCCTATTATAAACTTTTTTAAACCCCTATCAACAACACTTTGTAAATAGTCCAAAAGTGTCTTATTGGTGCAGGCATAAATTATATCTGCATAAACAGCAACAGGAAGGATCATACATTTAAGTACTTTTAGGGCAGACTCTTCAGTAATCGGGTTGTGGGTTTTCCTAAACATGTAGGTTTTGTAATTTAGGTTTCTTGTGAGAATTTTTGTATGGAGCTTAAAATTTAAATGAGGATCAAGGGTCATGCCCAGATATCTATAATTGTCTGTAACAGCAAGACGTTCTCCACCTCAGCTTAGGGTTGGTTTTTGGGGTATGTTTAAAGATTGCCTTTGTACCAAAGTGCATCACCTTTGTTTTTTTAGCATTCAGGGTCAATTTATTTTGTATGCACCAATCATTTACTTTTACCAGGTTGTCATTGATAATGGGTTCAATATTTGCATATGTATTATCATAACTGGTGAACAAAACGGTGTCATCTCATTGATGGTCTCATTTAAAATCCTCCATTTTGGGGACATATATCCCATATTTGAAAGGTAAAATGAACATTTCTCATGAAAAATTGCCAACATGCCTGTTCCTGGTTGCCATGGCAACCATATCAATAACCCAAAACTGAAAACAGAAATAGAAAAGTCCTACTAGATCAAAATATATGATGGAAATAACCACATCATTATGTATTTTTTTTTTATGCAAAAGGCTGATTTATTGCTTTTAGACATTATTATGGTTTATAATGCATTTAGAGCTTAATCATCGATTTCCAATATGAATATCAACCCATGTTCAAGGAGAAGTTCTGACATAACTACTAGGAATATCTAAGCCAATGATATCTCATTTTAAAGATCTTGAGATGAACTTTGATAATGAGTTCCCTCCAGAGTAGTCTAGGAGATATAGCATGATTTTGGGCTGACCTTGGAACTTTTGGCAGGAAGCATGAAACTTTGTGTATAGGGGTTTTTGAACATGCTGAATCCATTTCTCAGTGAAAAAATAATTTTTTGAGAAACGTTTCCTCTTCAAAAGTGACGTTGAAAAGAAAAAGTAAATAATTCGTAAAAAAAATCCATTAAAATTCATTGAGGATCTAATGGGATAGGAAATAAACAGAAGGGCAATATAAGCCATGTAAAAACCATTGAAATATATTATAATAAGTGTGATATCATTCATAGAAATCGTGTTTCCCTGAAATAGGGCCCAAAAAAGGTAGCCATTCCCAAAATTCCCTATTTTTGCAACAACTCTGTAGTTGGTGATGATAGACACTCATTTCAAGTGTCTACTATGACATTTTCAGGGTATAGGAACTCCTGATCTTTCTCAGAAGCACTGTAAGACTATTATAGGACTATTTCAGGCTGCCATTACTAAAATTCGTAACTTTTGCAATAACTTTGCTATTATGACAGATAAACATTCATTCAGTGTGAATATATCCCCGTTTTCAGGGTCAGGGAATACTAAAGAAGCATTGGGCTTCCTCTCCTATGTATATCTATCAGCATAGCATAAGTATTGACAAGGAAGCTATAACCAAAATTGACAACTTTTACTGTACTTTTTCTACCAAGGCAAATAGTCACCCATCTGATATGGCTATATCCACATACCCAGGGTCTACTGACATAATTAGGGGAATTGGTCCTCATCTCCTGTGTATATCTATTGATGTATGATAGTCATGGACAGGGTATCCATTATTGAGATTCACAGTTACAATATTATCTTGGCAAGTAAAGCTTATAATAGCCTCGTTACTGCTAGGTCCATATCCATATTTTCCTGTCTAAGAACACAATCAAGGTGTCTTTTATTCTGTACATACCAAATATGTCCCTACTGTATCTTATCAATAATTCATTGCTTTCTGCCAAACAAAGAAATTTGGTTGATAATTATGGTGTCCATATCAATGTAGGAATATTATAGCTTCACTTAGATTACATAGGTTTTTGTAGATTCAAAAGTAATTGAGCTGTATCTAGGCTAGCTTGCTTTTGCTAATTGGTACTTAACATTTGCAGATAGATGCTTTTGACCAGTGTTATGTGGACACTTGTATTTGGTTTTTCTATCAAGGCATTAGTGTCAGGTAAAGCTAAACCAGGTACTTGCTCAGTAATAGTGCTTGCTTTGCTGATCAGCATTGTCATAGATTGGATAGGATGAGACAGAAATAACATGTTTCAGTTATCCATCAGTTATGGTTAGTCACTAATGCTGGATTTTAGTTAATTACACAATCAGATTAATTTTAAATGACCACTCACAAATTTATGATATGATGTGTTATGTGAATGTTATCAGGTGAATTCCGCAAAAATTCATCGTTTATAATATTATGATGCAACCTGGGATATGCCTAAGGTTAATCTTGTGGGTAAGAATAAAATGTTACCCCATGGTGACTTTTGGTACATTTACAAGCAAATATCCATATGCCTTCAAAGCTTTCAGTATAGTGGATCGAAGTTCATGATAGATGTACAATCAAGTTGCAATTATATGGCCACTCCTACCACAGTTAAAGGACTGGAGCTTGATCGACTGGTCATTTGAAGCATGGTTGGATTGATAGGTGGGATGGGGAGAAAGGGTGTTGGGGCAAGGGTTAGCTGTGACAGATGACCAGAATGTTCAGCAGTGTCTTCACTGCTAAATGGGTGTATATGGTCAATTGCAATGAGATGGGGACAAACCCATTTTTCACCATAGGAAGGGGGTAAATGTGACTAAAGATTAAACATTTTGGATATTTTCCATTTCCATTAGGTGGGTAAGGTCAGGATCTTGCTTTGAAACTATAGTTTTGCCCATGTATCATTATTATTTAAAGGAGCAAACTACAGAATATGAGCTTTTTATGGGGTATTTGAAACGAATTTTCATAGTGCTCCCACTGGTATGGGGCAAAGTAAAGACAAAATGCATTGGAAATGTATAAATTTTTTATATTTCCACTAGCCCCCAATATTTAGCATCATATATAATCAATTCAAAAACTATTCCCCTTATCTGCCTGGAGTTATTGCTAAAAACCTTGTGGTGTAGGTAAAGTGGAACCATACGTGCCTCATTCTTTAATACATGATAGTGGGGAGAAATAAATCATATTTATCAAATGCAAAAATATAATTAGAAAGTATTAGGTGTCAACTATCAGTCATTAGGTAAAGAATTTTAGATTCATTAACATTATATCTCAGTATTGCCATATTTGAAATTGCAATGTGATTTGGTGTATTTTTAGAGGAACCATACGTGCCACATAAAGTGATTCCTCCAGTGGTAAAGTGATTCCTCCAGTGCATAGTTATGGGAGTTCCTAGAGATGCATTGTCATAAAGCTTAACCACTTATGCACCTATCTACATGTAAATATTACAGTCCCATTATCAATGGAAATCTATGACAGTTTTTCCATGTCAGGAACCTTACGTGCCACATGGAACCATACATGCCACAATATGTATTATGCCTGAAATATCATGAATTAAGAAGTTTTGTTGTTATGCGGATTACTATTATAAAAGGACAATGCCCAGCATCATGCAAAAATGATATCATATAAATCTGTTCACTTGATGGTGGAAAAATTAACTCCCCAAAAATGAGCCTATTTGGACCAGAATTCCATAGCAACTAATGCTAAATAATGGAATTGACTCTAAAATTGGCAATTTTTTATATTAGTGTTCCCAATTTTCAGGGTAGGTGACTCAGTGCACCAGTATTTTGGACACACAATTTCAAAACAATCCAAGCAGTTTAATTTATACCCTTAGTGAGCCCTGTGGGACCCCAACTCAGTGCAATTGACCATATGTTCTCATACAAGTGACAAAGGGGTTCAGCCACCATAGAAAAACAGTGATCTGGCGGTAGTGAACCATACATAAGGCTCATAAATAGGTGAGATAATTGTTGAATGTTTCTTGATTTCCAAGGCAGGACAGGTTACAGAACTCCCCATGTAAGTTGATGGGGTAGGGCATTGCTGACTGCAGTTGCATTACAGTGCTCTACCTATACACTAGAATCTATCTGGATACACCTCTTCCTACAATCCAAACTAAATGATAGGTTTTTATGCTTTTATTTCTTTTATTGTCAAGTAAAATGGTATTGATAGACTTATCTAGGAATATTGCTGATACCATGTGAGGGGGGAAACAGCAGCCATCATATATAAACGGGTTAAAACCTTCCAAAAATAATAGTGAAAAGAGGTTTCTGGGCTAGCTCAACTTTGCCCCAACTGACTACCAATGAAGGCCAAGAGGAGTCCCATCTGGGGCCCTTGTGGACATGTTGACTGGGATGTAACTTGTTATTAGATTATTATTACAAGCTACTGACATTTGTCACATCCAATATTAAAGCCTGTGCTTTACAAGCATAGACAAAGAGACACTGGGTTCATCCTGTGTTCTATAGTACTAAACCAACCAACTATTGTAAGGCACTCCCTAGGGTGAAAGTGTAAGCTAGGATTTACACCCCTTATTTCTAGCCTGCAAAGTCTTTAATTTCTGAACCTAAAATGTATCTAACTGGATTACCCCATAACATTTGGGTGTTAGATAGACAGACTTTCCCAAATTCTCTAATTGGGATTGGAAGCCAAATAACTGGATTATCCCTTTGTAATAGTATAAAAAACCATTCCCAGTGAACTCTGACTATTAGGTGAGGAACCAGTTTATCACAGGCTGGATTATTGTGAGTCCACCGTAGATAAGAATTGCACTATGATAGCTTTATTCAGGCCTTATTTGAGACAACATATAAGGTACAGGATGATTGGCATGCCCAGTAGGGCCTGAATGCTCCCAAACATAAATAGAAGTAAAGAAAGAATTCCTCAAGTAAACATTGGCCCTGAAAATGTGGATGTAAACTAAATGCCCAAAGAGGAGGAAAAAAGTTCAATGTCCCTATCATGTCCCTTGGCCCTGAGAAATTGGATGCAGACACAGCAAATGAGTGTTTATCAGCCTTAGAATCAAAAGTATGATAAAAAATCATCAATTTTGATAAAAGCTTGCTTGTGCAGGCTCATGATAGGCTGATAAATATACATAGAAGAGGATGAACAATGCTTCTTTTGTATTCCTTGATCCTGAAAATGGGAATATGGCCACACTGAATGAATGTTTATCTGTCTTATTAACAAAATTATCACAAAAATTGTGAATTTTGGTAATGGCGGCCTGAAATAGGCCTGTAATAGGCTTAGTGTGCTTCTAAGAAAAATCAGGATGTTATCAATGAGTTCCTAGACTCTGAAAATATGGTAGTAGACACTTGAAATTAGTGTCTATCATCACCACCTGCAGAGTTGTTGCAAAAATAGGAAATTTCAGTAATGGCTACTTTTTTTGGGCCCTATTTCAGGGAAAAACTAATTCTAAGCATGACATCACACTCCATTTAATATCTTTCAATGAGCAGCACATGGCTTCCATTGCCATTCTGTTTATAAATTTCCTATCCCATTAAATCCTCAATCAATTTTAATGTATTCTTTTTATGAATTATTTACTTTTTGTTTTTCAACATCAATTATGAAGAGGAAACATTTCTCGAAAATGCTGTTTCCACTTAAAAATGGATTCAGCACGTTCGAAACCCCCATACTTCCTGCCAGAAGTGCCAAGGTTGATGCTATATCTCCTAGACTAGGGGTGTTTTTGCTTGCCTGGTCACAATTTATAATCAGATTGGAATGCCTCAATAAGAAATATATTGGATAGAATTTTGCCTATAGTGGATGCCTATGTTGCATTTCTATAGGCTTTTTGTACCTGGCTCTACCTTTAACAGTAAATTTATGTTGATACTTATAATATGTGGGCAGCTAGGGAATTTATAAATTGACCTTGTTTTTGGATTTTGGTATCTCATATAGCCGCTATGAAATGATTTTACACAGGAAAGACAATTATGTCTTGAAAAAACATTACGTGCATTTCCACCATATTATGAACATAGTCAAACAGGACCCCAACATGATTTTTCAAAAGATGTGGTGCTGTGGCAACCAGACTTACATTCCAAATTTCAAGGTTAAAAAGTAGATGAGTCATTGATGGGGATCAATATGCCTAAAACAGCATTCCTGTGTGTTTTCCACCCTTTTTATCCACCCATTTTGTCAGACTTGAAGATTTTGAATAATGCCCACTGAGAAATTTCCCATGTCAAGTCCATCATACCTATCCCATGTTTATCTATGTATTTTTTCTCATTTTGTTTCAGATCATGTTAACTACGTTTGTCCTAGCAGCTGCACTGTCTGTTGCACTGATTCTATATACACGTTCGAAACTAGTGCCCATACAGACACCTAAACGTACATGCACCATAGTCCCCAGTGATGCAGCACAACTTACTACACTCACAGCTCTCCCTATCATAATATGGAGTGTGATTGTGCAATTTGTCCCTTGGCTGATTGAAATGATTCTGTGTGTTTGTGTCATAGTTCTCTTGAGAAGGGCAAATAACTTTCGCCGTCAGTTTCAACAGGAGGAACATGGGCGCATTTTTATAAATCGAGCTGAGTTGAAGATGTCTGCACGCTTAATGGTGACCTGCATATCCCATATTGGATGCAGCTTTCCTGAAATATCATATCTGACCTCCTACCTAATAGGTGCCTGGGTAGAATTCTACACATTTATAGAGGTATCTTACTACGTCTCCTTGTGCTCTCCCTCCTTTGTAATGGTCTTCAACATGCCAACTACAATCAGATGTGGTAAGCTCTTGGTAGATAAGATAAGTGTTGGTATAACGAGTGTCATTCAAACAGTGACCTCCTTGTTGCCGTCTGGAACTAACACAAGCCAGGCAGCTGGGAGAAGCATAGAGGCCTAACTTGCCTGAATGTTGATTAGGGGCAAGTCATTTATTGCCAGGTGTGTCAGTGTTTTGGATGAGATATCACTTTCTCTTTTTTTCTAAGTCCCTACCAATCGAATCAACCATCATACACAATGCAGTTTTAACAGCCCCCTCAAATTCCTGTAGTTTTAACCCCATGCCCACCCCAAGTCCCACCTCCCAGTGAGGGCCTCCATTTCAAAACACCCCCTAAGTCCACCAAGACCCCCCCCCCCCCCCTTCCACCTGGCACAAAATCACTGTTCCCTCACACGATAAGCACTGGTGGATTTGCCACTACTTCAGAGTATTGAACCAAGAGGTAACTGTTTCAAATACCCCTCCCCCTTAGTATAATTTTGTGTAATCAGTGCATTGCTTAGATACAAAGCCCCTAATAGGACATACTAAAAGTAATAATTCTCAGAAAAATATTCTTTTAGGTGCTGAACAATTCTTGTGAGTACAGAAATAATTCTTGCAGGTACTAAAACAATTCTTGCGAGTACTGAACAATTTGTGTGGGTACTGAACAATTCTTGCGTGTACTGAACAATTATTGTAGTTAAAGAAATAATTCTTGTGGATACTGAACAGTTTTTGTGGGTACAGAAATGATTCTTGTAGATGCTGAACAATTCTTTCAGGTATAGAAACAATTAATTTTTGCGGGAACTGAACAATTCTAGGGGGTACAGAAACAATTCTCTACCCCCATGAATTAATTTTTATTTTGTAACTGAGACCCTGCCCCTGGTCCCCCCTCGGCTATATCAAACAAACTTGGAATGAAGGAGATCCCAAATGTATGTAGCCCCTAATAGGACATACAAAAAAGATTTATTTCATGCAGAAAACAGAAGAATTCCTGTGGGGACAGGAGGATTCCTGCAAACATAGGAACAATCTTGCAGACATTGGAGTATTCTTGCGGGTACAGGATCATTATTCTTGTCGATACAGGGAGATTATCTTTAAATAACGATTCTTTATTAGTGCAATTAACCCTCCCCCCTTAGCATGGACTGGTGCATTGTAATATAGCCTGCTTATACCCAAAGACACTAACATTGTGGGAATAGACTATAAGAGTCAATAAAGCTCTGGAAAGTAGAAGACTTTGTCAAGGGACTATTCTATGTATTATAATTATTAACGCCATACTCTAACCAAGCTGACCAAGCTTTCCCCTGTAGAACCCAAGGTTACCTATTTTTAGCCTACCGGGCTGAGTGACCCACCCACTCCAGAGTGACCCACTCACCCCCTCCCTCTCCCAGTGGGAACCCCCAGGCTCCACCTGTGAACCCCCACTGGAATGCATGACTCATACACTACCTCTAGGCCCACCTGTCCAAGTGACTCACCTTGGAGAGCAGCTCACCCCCCAAATCCGGATCAGACTGGATCTAACCAGACTGGGGCCGAGCTGCTCATCCCCAGACTGAGTCACTGGACATGCCCTAATATGGAGGGATGAGTCACCCTGAGCAGCTCCTTTTCCCCCTTTATAAGCTGGACGGATCCTGCTCAGATTATCTTATTCTTCTCCAACCTAGACCCTACGACACTCAGGTGCCTTGGCCCCAGGATATTGCTTGGTCAAACTGGCGAGTACCATACTGTATACCGTATTGATTACTCTCATGCCAATCTTACAATAAAGCTGGATCATCAACTGAATTGTCTGGACTCCTGTTACCTCACTTCTTGACATGTAACGACCTGTTGACAATGGTGGAGAACTCCAACTGTAACAATCCCATTGTTTTCACCTCTCATGAGCCATGAATCAAAGTGAGACGACGCCCAAAGAGTTTGCATCACAATACACCGTTACATCCCCGGGGCTAGACGCGCCCAACCAGCAGCAGCAGCAGCAGCAGCAGCAGCCCCAGACGCATACTAGCCTACTCAAACAGCTGACTCGTCACCTGACGCCTTTCTGTTAACACCTAAGTCAACACCTGTGAGTAGTGACAAAACTTTCTCATCAACCATAGTTGATAATAATACCGGTACACAGACCAGCACACCCAGCACATCGCAGGCACCAGGCCTTTATTTGACTTTACCTGGTTTCTCAGACGCTGAGTCCCCAGTACTGAGACTTGCTGGTCTACGTAGTGAAATACAGTCTACACCTGTAATAAACTCTCCTAGTCACCTGGATTTAGACTCACATTTGGAGCCCAGGTCTCCTCAACTGCAGGCTGCCCTACAGAGCATACCAGTTCCTACTCAGCAGCCCAGTACCGGTACACACCCCACCCCCAGTCAAGCAGGTTTTATACACCCAGACCCCTCTGAGCTCACTTGGGATAATTTCATTGCCCCAGATTCAACTACTAATACACCACCCACCTCTGATCTCTGGAGACAAAGGATAAGATCAGCTATTGCCAGGTGGAGATCAGCAGGCTCGAATAGTAATGACAGAGCTCAGCAGGCGCGAACCTGCAACCCCGAGGACACACAGTGTGGTGAGAGCCCCTCAGCCTTTTTACATTGTGTCAATAGAATATTGGAGGAACAGTGGCCTGACGCCACAAACTTTAGTGATCCTTTCAGATCATACTTAAGTACCTCCACTCCTGAGGCAACCCCACCACCACCAAACACCCTCTTCCCAAGCTTGGAGTCTGGAACCTCCACATCTGACTATACACCCTTACCTAGCCCCAGAAGGAGAAGGGCACAGTCCAGTTCACCTCATAGGAGACAAACACCTCCTTATTACAGACTGCTAAGAAGTGTAGAATCAGCAGCAGCTGGAGGTAACATAAGAGCCACCTCTCATATTTTCAGCAGAGGACAGACCACCCCCAAATTTACATCAGAGGACAGCATCACTTCTGGAGAAGATACTGAAATCTCTTTCCCTCACCTTAACAGGCACAGGACAGCCAGCAGCATGGCATCAGCACCCCCATCCAGATATGACCAATATGACCTGGCCAGAAATCTGGTGAGAGAATGCACTCAGGCAGTCAGTGATTCTCTATCCAACCTACTGACTGGCCAAATTAATCTCCTGTCTGCTGAAATCAAAAGGGTAGGCCAGGAACATACCAGCCAACTGTCCAGAGTAAATGACAGACTGGATAACATGGACACCTGGAGAGCTGAAATGGAGCGTGACATGATTCACACACAAAGGAGAGCCGCTGAAGACAGTGCTAATGTTTTAAGGAGATCCGAAGTATTGGCTGCAGATATTTCTGAGAGAATAAACAGAAATATGGACGATGTTAGAAGGGACATTTACACAGCCTATGACAACAGAGCACCTACTTATACCCCTGTCACACACCCAACACCAGTCAGCACAGGATTAACTCACACCACTCAGACCACGAGTGCACCTCCTGCAGCCTCCTACCTACAACTAGGTGCAAACATCAGATTAAGCCCTCCTAGTGCCTTCCACTGCAACACTCCAACAGGCTTAACACATGCCATGCCCACCTCAAACCAGCCGACCCAAGGCGGAATTCCTGGTTTGTCCGTAACCCACCAGATGGCAGCACCAGCTCCCGTCCAAGCAGACGCTAGACCCAGCGCCCCAGGCTCAGTGATAGGAAACATATACACTCCAGCACATGGACACACCCCTGGTAATATGCCCATACCTATGCAAACCTTGCACTCCCAAAGCACGGGTGCACACCATACGGGTTATCACCAGGCATACCCCCACTCTACACCCCTGATCCCAAACCTAGGGCAGTCCCACTTCACTAATAGCATGGGACGAATGACGCTGGAAAATGACAGACTTTCCTCAGCCCAGCTCAGCTCTTTCAATAAGCCTGAGACTTTTGATAAGCCAACTGAGTACAGATCTGCATCAAAATTCATCATGGAATTCAAATTCTGGATCAGGAACATGTACCCCCGCCATCCCCATCTTCATGCCTCATGTTTGTACATCTTTCTCAAGGGGAGGGCGGCCCAATGGTTTTTCTCTAATATATTTGAGAAGCCCATCATGTATGATAATGAGGCTGTATATGCTGCTTTCCTACAGCGTTTTGGCACCCCTGACCCTGCAACCATCATCAAAGGTTACAGGAATAGGAAACAAGAGCCAAATGAAACTGTGGAGCAATACCTGGCCGACATGACTCTCCTCCTAGCCAATAGCAGCCTAGAAGAATCCGTGCAGGTAGATTATCTGATCTGAATCAATGGTCTAAAACCCGAGATTAAAACAGTAATCCTCCCTGAGGCACCCAAATCCATAGTAGAGGCAGAGCGCCTAGCACTCAAACAAGAGCTCAGTCTTGAAGCCAACAAAACCTCCCTTGCCTCCACCCAGCAAGCAGACCTCTGTGCCATTTTTTAACAACAATAAAAATAATGGCAGATCAAGAAAGGAAGCCCATTATCAGGACAACAAAAAGGAGGACAAGCTTCTAAGTGGCAACTACAACAAGCAGTATGATGCCAAATACAGAAGTGGTTTCAACAATCAATCTGAATCCAACTTCAGGAAATATAAGGGCAGATCTAAGTCCCAAGACTCACCTGGAAATAGAAACGCCCAGCCACCCCAATTCAAGAGATCTTTTAGCTCCCACAAGAGCCCAAGCTCAGATGAAAATAAAATCATCATCACTGTAGCTACAGCCCCATCTGACAATAAACAGGTCTCCTTCAAGAAAACCTCCACCCCCTCTGATGGCTCCTCATACTACAACTTACAAGAAAAGAAACAGGGACTCAACACCCGGCAGATACTCCAAAGGCAGTAAGGGTAATGAGCCCACTGAAACAGACAACAATGCTGATTTCATTGATAATGAGGAAAGCTACGACGATGAAGAATAGGTTTCTGGGGAAGGTTGTATGGCACCCTGTAACCCCGCCCCCACCAAAATGGACAAGAAATCTGGAACACCCCCCGCCAGCCAACAGTCACCTAATATTCAAAGTGATGCAGAAGTCAACTCTCTCCAACACTCAGATATCAACAGCAAGCTAAACTTAGATGACAGCTCTTCAGACAGTGAGGACTGTTATGAGGATAGCAGCAGCAGAGTGGCACGCCTCCAACTGAGAATCAAGTCAGATAAGTATGGGCAGCAAGGTAAGGTCTCTTACATTGGTACCGAGTTAACTAGAGGTGCAGTTTTTGTTGACATAAATGACCACCACTATAGAGCTTTGGTTGATTCTGGAGCATCCTTGTCTTTTATCAGTCAGAAAATGGCTGACAAGGTTGTTAATACCCCAAACTTTAGACATGGTAGGAGATCATGTATGACAGTCCTCCTAGCAGACAAGTCCTCAGTACAGGTAAATCACTCTTTAAATATAAGTTTTCTAATTGAGGGACAAGAATTTATCACAAGGTTCCATGTGGTCCCTAAGTTAAACCACCCCCTCATCCTTGGAGTAAACTTCACGACCAAATACAAAGCCAAACTCAGTTTTGGCCCAAAATTGCCATCAATCTGTACAATAAGGCCAGTTAGAGGGCTCACAATTCCCTCTAATTCTGAGACCACATTAAGTGCTATGGTACTTGGCCCAGACAAATTGACTAGACTCACAGGCATCACTGAAAATGTCGATACAAGGTTGCCCTTTTTAATTAAACATGCCTTGGTTAAGCCCAAGACAACAAAAAATTTAATACCGGTAACTGTGGCAAATCCAAATGACTTTCCTTTGCATTTAAAGAAGCACATGACTTTAGGTGCATTCAAGCCTTTTAACATCAAGAAGGCCATACCAATCGGCCCACTACGTAGTCATCACTCACTGAACCATGTCACCCCTGACCAAGAGCTCTTCCCAATAAATTGTGGTGAAGACCCCCTAGAGCAGCTCCCAAAGGGCGATGAACCTTTGAAATATAAGATCTGCGAGCAGCTCACTCACAGCCAAAAGGAAGAAATCCGTAAAGTTGTGGAGGGGAATTGTGATTGATGACAGCGCCATTGGCTCCAATGTAGAGAATGAAGTGAAGTTGGAATTAATTCCCGACCACAAACCCTGCAACAGGCCATCTTATAGAATGTCCCCTCACAAAGAAATTTTCCAAAAAGAGCTCTTAAAAAACATTTAGAGCAGGGAACCATTGAGGAATGTACCAAACCATGTGAATGGAATTCACCAGTCTTTTTGGTACCCAAACCTCAGGGACACAGATCTGTAGCCTCTGGGTGGAGAATTGTAATAGACTATAGATGGGTTAATCAAAACCTAAAATCTTTTTCATACTCCTTCCCCAGAGCAGATGACCTCATGCAGCAAATTGGCAGAACAGGCGCCAAATATTTCTCAAAATTGGATGTCTATAGCGCCTACCACCAGATTCCCCTGGCTGAAGAATCAAGGCCTATAACAACCTTTTCAGCCAATGGAACTAGATACATGGCCTTCCCATGGGACTTAAAACCTCAGGTCTCTCCTTCATGAACGTCATGGAACAGCTACTTATGAAGTGCAAAAACAGAAATGCAGTAGCATATGTAGATGACGTGGCTATTTATACCCTCACTTGAGAAAGACACCTGCAGGACCTAGACGAGGTGCTTTTCATCAAAGGAAATATCAAACTAAAATCAGAAAAATGTGAATTTGGCACCACCAAGATGGATTTTTTGGGTTTCTCCCTAGACCAACACGGTGTGTCGCCTTCCCCAGATAAAATCTGGCCAGTCAAAACCTTTCCTCCACCCAAGAACATTCATGATCTTAGGTGTTTCAATGGCATGGCACAGTTTTACAAAAGATTCATCAAAGGTGTTGCTCAAATCATGAAGCCCCTATATGAGGCCACAAAAAGCACCTTTAAATGGACAGTAAACTGCCAGAAAGCTTTTGAAAAAATCAAAGCCTCAATTTGAACTGAAGCTGTACTCAAATTTCCAGACTACAGCAGACCTTTTGTTATCTTCACTGACTCTAGTAATTACAGCTTGGGAGCTGTGATCACACAGGTGTATGACTATGGTTTCTACAAACCCATTGAATTTTCAGGCAGAGGTTTGACCCCACAGGAAACCAGATATAGAACAACAGACAAAGAACTACTGGGCATAGTCTTTGCAGTAAAAAAATTCCACCATTATGTGGATGGAACTCACTTCAAGGTCTACTCCGACCACACCGCCCTAGTTTCCCTTTTCAATAAAAAATAAAACATCACAAATGGGAGATTAGCCAGGTGGGTGGACACAGTCATGTCTTACGACTTTGAAGTAAAATACTTGCAGCACAGAGCCAATCTCGTGGCAGATTTCCTCTCCAGGAGAACCTACCCACCAAGCTCTGATGACCCAATTCCCATCAGGTCACAAGGAAAAATCATACTTCCCCCCAAAAAGTTGTCTTTCTCTGACATTACAATGACCAAGATTTTCAGGTCCAATGAGCCAGTACCCAATCACCCAATCCAGATGGGACCTCCAAGATCAATCCTAAAGGGAAGCAAAATCTGGGGAAGTACAGGCAAACCACCAAAGGGTGTCATTGCAAAGAAAAATAGCTCTGAAAGAAATTACATAGCTTCACTAACACCACAATCAGAGCTGTGTGTCTTAACCAGGGCGCAGTCACAAAACTCCCAGGAAGACACACCCCCAGCCCCCACCCAATCACGAACCGGAACCACTGTAAACAAACAGAGCCGACCCACAAAGGTCAAGCTGGCTGGTTCTAGGTCAAGAGGCAGACACCCCCAATCCAGGTCACCAAGGGTATCAGTCAGGGCAGCCAATGCCAAAAGAGCTAAGCTCTCACAGAAGGCACTACCCATAGCTGAAAGGGCAATTATGAAACTTTGCAAGCACACCTCCGCCACACCTTCTAGAGAAACCTTAATTAAGGCACAAAAAGAAGACCTCTTCGCCTCATCAATGCTAAATTACATTGAATCTGGAAAATTGCCAATCAACTCAGGTTTGACAACTCAAATTTTGAGCAATCACGACCAATTCATCATACTAGATGAGGTCCTTTTCAGGATCACTGATACAGTGATGGGCAAATCCCTAGACCCCACCCTTCAAATAGTGATCCCTGAAAAATGGGCAGAGTCTATAATTGAATCTACACACTGTTCCCCGCTAGGTGGACATTTGGGCTCAGTTAAAACATATGCAGCAGTCAGATCAAGATACTACTGGCGTTCAATGTTTAAACATGTGTATGATTTCTGTGGCACCTGCCACACATGTCTCACAACCAAAAAGAGACCTAAACATCTAAAATCAGCAATGACACTCCGTGAACCAGTGCTAACAGCTTACTCCCATGTCACCATGGACATCATAGGCCCTTTCAATAAAGCTGTGGATGGTTCCCACCATATACACGTGGTAACAGACCATGCCACTAGACATGTCACTGCATGGTGTACAGAAGAAAACACGGCTGCCGATGTAGCCCTTGGTTTGTTCCAAAGAGTAATCTGTATCCATGGAACTCCCTCAGTCCTAAACACCGACAATGCCAGACAATACACTTCAAAATCTTTTGCATTATTCTGCAATAAATTTGGCATCAAACATGTCACAGGGAGCGCACATTGGAGCCGGAGCCAAGGTCTCTGTGAGAGACAGCACCAGACAATAGAGTCATCCCTCAGAGCTTTTGTTTCCAAATCACAAAAGCATTGGTCTACCTTCCTCCAGGCTGTAATTTTCAGCATGAATAACAGTCTCTAGCGCCCTAGGTTACTCACCCAACCTCTTGGTTTTTGGTAAGCAGACACACTTACCTACAGAGGCCGCACTGGCACTAATCACTTCGACTAGTGATATAAAACAGAAGGAGGATATAGCCACCAACCTGTTAAATCTCAGGGATGATATCCAAATGAAGGCGGCAGAAAACATGGTTATGGCTCATAAAAAGATGAAAGCCAAACATGATGCCTCAGCAGAGACATGCACCTTCAACACTGGTCAATTGGTGTACCTACACATCCCTAACCTTCTGGTTAAACACACAACCAAAAAGCTGCAACCCACCTACTCTGGCCCCTACATCATAGTCAAAATGACCTCATCAGTAACTGCAAAAATAAAAAGATTGCAGGACGGAAAAGTTTTTAACAAAGCTGTACATTTATCAAGACACCAGGGCCAGCACCAAGGCCATAATAAAGAGGCTCCAGACCGGCCCTGTGTCGACCCTTTTTGACCGGGGGGTCAGGCATTGTACTTGAGTCGGGGTCAAAAAGGGTCGACACAGAAAGAAGAGAGGTCGACCCGCCAAGAAAGGCATTGTTACCTTTGTTCCATCTCCACTCAAAAATGCAAAAAAAAGAAAACAGCCAAAGTTTCCTAAAGTTTCCATAAAATATTCTAGCACCCCCACCCCCACCCCACATACACAAACCAAACCCCACGCGACCCACGGCACAAAGCCTGCCACGCGCCTCACCTCCGTTATCTTCAGAAGCTCAACTCCACACACACCTAGCACCCAATCACACCCACCTCCATGTGACATCCTGACCTACAGTCCGTACTGGCGATAACACCCATACAGCGGTTTCTCTAAAGAAACGCCAGTATCCAAAAATTTTCCAAAATACTAACCCATATACCATAATCCCCATCTCTGTATATTTCTCATTTTGGTATATTATTTTTTTATTATTATCTTTGTTATTTTCTTTTCATCAAGAAACAAACCTTTCTCAATTATCATCACTGAAACTGCGACTTCAAAGACAATCTCAAGCCGCACTGCTAACCATTCAAGGGTAGCACACACATATAATACTCACTCAGTAGTGGTTTGGTAGCCACGTATATTGTCCAAGGCAGCAGTGTATCCTCTGGTACATGTTTTTTTATTTTAGAAAGCATGCATACCCCAGCTTGTTAGCTTTTCAGGGCTCCTATTTACCAGTGGCATGCCTATTGTAGGTGTCTGTGTTCCCCATGCGCAATCCATGTCTGTACCTCTGTTTAGCACGAGGGCGGTGATGCAGGTAGAATACAAAATTTATGACCTGTCAATTAAAGACAGCCCATCTACTCATGCATGTTTCTATACATCATGCCTCCCTGGTCAGCGGCTTCTACAAACATAATGTTGACCTTACCCACCCCTCCCTTATCTCATACAACTGACCCCAGGGTCCCAATTATAAACCTTCTATACCTAGGCATAGGTACCAAAATTTGCATGGAGGGCAGTGCAGCCTAAACTGCATCCATCCAATAGAATTTGGCCAACGCCTTATAGGGCAAGACATACCAACATAGGGAGACCAGGAAGTGAGAAATAGCCACCCTTACGGATGGGTTTTATAAGCCTTAGCCCACCCCAACCTTATCCACTCTCACAATAATTTCTTATCCAACCACATCACCGTACCAAGTCAGCAAGTACCTGGACCGGAATTTTACCATGGCGTGCAACAAGCCCAGGTAGGCCTGTCCTATGTGCCTACTCTAGCATTAGACTATCAGTCGTTAATGTATTGTCAATGGCAAATTTTGTTGTCATGATACCCAGGTACCTCTATTAATCAATGGCAGTGTGAGCCCAGATACCTCTAAAAGTTTGAAGTTACTTATACCTCTTCACATCCACACCTGAGTTGATTTTATTTGCCTCTGTGTTACCCCCCTGTTTGTTTTATCAGTCTATTCAAAAAGTAGCTTACTCAGAATAAAAACTTCTCTGCAGGAAAAATGCTCATGATTGGATAATTCATGACCTCCTGGGACCCATTGGAGTATCAAATGGCAGAAGAAATATTGTAGGGACTAGGTTGCTCATCATGGAGCACCAAAATTTGGTTATCAATTTGACTGAGGGGGATAAGAATTTCTACCTGAATGACCCGGCAGTGTTGGAAGAACTGCCCCTAAATGACCCAACGGTCGCCACCTTCATCAAAAGGATGATGTAATACGTGGTATGTGACAATCCCAATACTCCAGATTGGAGCACCTTCTCTACCAAGGCTGCAGCTTACATATCGCTGTTATGTGCGCGCACACTTCTGGCTTCTGAAAAACCCCTCAAAGACCTTCCCAGGTATTTCACTGGGATAGGCAGACTTATGGTCATCAGAAATACTGTAGAGCTCACCTACCAACAAGCCATTTTTGAAACCCACTCGTGCCCAATGGGCAACCTAGATTCCCCCAGCACCAGCCACCAGAGCTGATTTGAATAACTCAACCAGGGTAAGCTACCAATTTTCACAATTTAAAACCCCCCAACTAGCTTAGAACCTACTAACACCCTAGGTCATCCGTCACACCAAAAACCCTCACCTCACACCCAAAGCCAAGCAACCCCCCACACTTACACATAATCACACCCAGCTAGGTGTACCAAAACCCACCCGCACAAACCCCTAAGTAAAACAAATTTTTTCATACTACTAAAACATTCTCTCTTTTTACCTTTGTTCTAGGGATGCAGTCCCTATGGCAGTCATACTCATCCTCATTCCTGCCACCAGTGGATCACAACATCAGGAGCCACACACAGGAAAAATCTTCAGACCCAATAACAATGCCCCAGCCCCTGCTGTCAAATTTCATGGACTACCCCCTGGTTTTCAGCCTAAATATATCCCTCACCCCCACCCTCCAGAAACCTGACAGAGTATCCCCCCTGGTCAGACCCAATGCCTCGCCCTACATCACCCACACAGCTAATAACTTTGACCTGATGATTAACACCCTTTTTGACAAATCTTAAAATTCCCTAGACCTCCTCTTCGATCTAATTTCTACCCCCGAAACTCGTGCCACCAGAAATGCCCCTGGGCAAATCATTGGCGACATTCTCAGGGCCACTATAGGTCTAGGAACCCAGCCCGAAATTGATCTTCTAAATTCAGATGTAACAGAAATAGACAGAAAGCTAGCCACCAAAATGCATGTAGTAGAACTGGGCACCCATTTCCTGCTCAACATTCCAAAATTTAAACTCCAATTTTTCAAGTATTATTCTGAGTTTGGAAGGCCAAGCCAGACAGGACAACTTCTACTCTATGCTGTTTTCTGCAGCAAATGCACAAATAGTACCCTTAATTAAAGAAGTACTCACCCTCAGGAATGCAGCTGAAGGCCTGTCGGACAAAGCTTCCCTGCTATCAACAAGTTCACTGGTGCACCTCGGCCTCCACCTGGAGTACTCACCCTGGTTACACCTGTTGACCCCGCTATTGGCCATCTTCTGTTGTGTAATCACGTGTCACTCATACAGGCGTGTCACACGCCTTGCCCAGTTGGTCACTGTCCACTCTATGCTTAAGTCCTCGACCATGGCAGATGCAGCAGCTTGGAAGAACCTCAAAGCACTGATAAATGAGGCCACAACAACTGGCCCTCACCGCCTACAAGGATCCCTCGGGATGAAGGGTTTGACTTCATCCAACAACCCAACAGATATGATACCATGTGGTCCATGGCCGTGGTCTTGGTGGTGTTGTATCTGCTACGCCTCCTCGTTGCAAGATGCTGGAGACACTGGCCGTACGGCAGACAGGACAATTCCAGTGGCCTACCTCAGTTCGTCCTCAGAATTCATTCTGGGGACCGATGTTTTGAATTCGCGGTGGGGACCATGATGTTTGGACCCAACTTGTGGCCCCCCTTCATTAAGGCCCCCAAGATCTTCAGACCCCGCCTAACTAGCCCTTTTGGCTGCCACCTAGATCTGCACTGGAAGGCTAAGGTTAGTTTCATCATCGCCGGACAGCTCAAGGTGGTGCAGCTGGAAAGATACCCCCGCTGCCCCATTTTCTGGAGAATTCCGATTTATAGGATCCTAAACTCAAGCCCCCATGTCATGACCCTGGTCATTAAATCTAAGGACCAACCAGACTTCCAGTTGTCACCGGCTCTGGATATCTCGGAGTCTACCAATCTACCGGAGTTATCCGAAATCCGAAGCCCCAGGAGTCCCCTCTCACCACTGAGATCGTCCCATCAATCCAGGAGTTTGGTATAGCTGACTGGCTACAGACCAAAGGAGCTCCAGCCCTTAAAGGATAAGTTCCTGTTCGACCCCTCCAAGCCTGATAAGGCCACCAGACATTGGTAGGTCAATTTAGAATTTAGCCCATGATCAGGAATTATGTGGTGATACCCTCATATATACATCATTTACCACAAACCCACCCGACAACCTGGAGGATCCCACCGGATAGCCCCCCACTGTTATACCTTATACCTCATGTGGGGATGCCCCCTATTATATGTTACTGCCCGGCTATGCCAAGCCATCCTGACTGCATTTCCCAAGTACACACCAGCCCCCATACCTTATCAGCCCTTATCAGCTGTCAAACAAACCCAACTAAAACAAACATACCGCCACAAACCTATACAATAGCAGCCCCACTGACCCAGTTTGGACCTTGCATAGTGGATTACAGACGTCAAATGCTGACGCTGCGTCTGTGCGTTTTCGCGCCAAACGCAGCATCATGACATCACCTGAGCATCCCCAATACAGCTCCAAACGTCAGTTTTCGCACGTTATAACGTGGGATTGGCGTCATCAATACACAATACAACGTTCGCACATGGTGCACATATCAATACAACATATAAGCATGTGTTTGTATTTACAATAGACTTGCAACATACCCCGACTTACCACTCCCCGATCAATATACCAATCTAATTCAGACAACACCAACACCCAATTTACAAGCCCTAAAATTCATAACGAAACTCTAAACTGGTGGTGGACTTATATTCTATATTATTGGCAAATATCATCATCTGATCAGGCTTTCTGGCGTCAATCACATCAAATCACAAGGAATCAGTATATCATCGGCATTAATTATCACAGCTTCTGATTGATGCCCTCCTGGCCAAATATATATCGTAATTACAGTTCAAATTATCACAGGTACAGTCTCTTTGCCACCTTCTGGAATCTAGTCCTTTTCTTCCACTTCACATCTTCACTTTCTCACTCCTCGGCCCTCTAATTTGTCCGTTTTCTCAACCAACCCATGCCTTCTTCAGTCAACATCCCTGAAACCAAACAAACAGCCCTTTTTATTCCCCATCGACCCCTTTCCAAAGATTCAAATTTCTCTGCATTTCGACCCTCCTAGTTAACCCTAAAAATAGCCACACAAAATGAAAGATTCCTGAAATCTCACTCACCTTCTCCTAAGCAGAAACCCCACAGGGTCCACTGCCAGTGCCCCCAGGGCCCTCTTGCAAGCCTTTAAAGCCATGACACGCATAGGGCACCCATCCAACTACCACCAGATACACGCGCACCCTGGAGAAAAACCAAAGCCACCCTCTGTGAAAATAGCATAAGTACTTTTCAACGACGAGCAATTCAACACATCAACAATAAGACCACCCATTAAATTGTGACTCACCCCACTGGCTCAACGACGTGAAGCATCAGACAGACTGTCCCCAGCTCCGTGACATGGATGGAAAGCGACACCTCCATGACAGGTCCTCCTTTGCCGAAGCAATCCAAAGGAAAAAAAAATCTCCTTTTTAGAGTCTCCGGGGTTCGGCGCGCCACACAAGCACGACCTTCCTCTGTCAAAATTTCAGCAGCTTCTGACGCCAAAAACGCCGTCCACCCCTCTTATAGTAGATCCTACCGCGGGAACCTTCATTCATTTTTTCGGCCCAATTTTCGAACCTCAAAAATCGAAAAACACTACCAGATTTTCCAAATTTTTGCCACCAAACCAGCCCCTCCCAGGCCCAAAACACACAGACTAGACCCCCCCAGCCAAGACGCACCAAAGGAATGGTGCAAGTCTACACCATTTAGTCTTACCATTCGCCTCATACCATTAACACGAACGCTGAGAGATGCCGACTCAGTGGCGCCGCATGGTGTTTTAAACCAGAACTAAAGTCCGAAACCATTGACGACCAGTCCTCCGCCCGTCTGGTGGTGCCCCACACCACATCACAACAGAACTAACTTAGAGTCCATAGCAACAAGCCTCCCGCGCGTGTTTAATCTATCTGCCAAAGCTCTGTAGATACTGGTTTTTGTCTAAAACTGATACTTAATACCTCCGTGTTAATTTTGGTATTGATGTGGACCTGCTTGTGAACCATGCAACCTGATTGATCTCTAACACCAACGTGTTTTATCTCTCTGTTTCTTTCCCATCATAGCCCGGGCCAGGAAGACTGTTCAGATGCAGGGCAGCTCGACAACACCTTCGCCACCACAAGGGTCAGCCACAGCCTCAGCGACCACCGAGGCAGTGGTTCATCAGGTACCAGAGCAGGAGGCCGACCCACCAAAAGACCAGTAAGGCCAGGAACACCAATCCCCCCTGAATACAAACATTGGAGAGACACAGCTGTCTCCCCCACCAGCAGCCAGGACCATGATGTCGGGTGCAAACTGTGCACCAACACTCCGGACAGTTTCTTGTGCCCATGTTCCCTTACAATAGCCACCAAGAAAATCAAACTCAAACAACTTACCTATACTAGACCACATACCCACCAAGTATGCCGAGCCAGGCAACCTGGCTTCAGTCGAGGAAGATTTCAAGGACCTAAATATCATTCACTACACCAAAACCATAGACAGAGCAGCCACCAGAAGGAAAACCTCGTCCGGGCGATATTATTTAAGATCACCCAGGAGCCACAGCGATCTGCCCCCAGCTAGTATCGGGGCCAGCTCATGGAAATTTAAGCATTAACTGAATTTGAACCCATAAAATATTTTACCGCACCTTTTTTTACAGTATGTTTAATCTGACATTGTGGGGACACAATTTACACCGCCCCCCCCCCCAAGAATACCCCCAAGGTGCTTGTATTTTATTGTCATTATTTATGGAAAAGCTGTTCCTATAATTGATGCTAGTCTCAGGTCACATTACAAGTACCTGTACATGCAAAACTCTGGTCACCCCCTTATTGTACACCCTTTTTTTTCTCTCTGTAAAAGATTTTTGGATCTGGGCCAGCTGGCAACCAAACACCAAAATCTTCAAGGTGCTACATTCTTTCAAGCCCAACCTTGCCAATGTATTTATGGGTTTTAGTCATGTAGTAAAACTTGTGTGAATTTTTATTCTTCTTTTCATGGACACCATCCAGAACAACCCTGGTGACTAAAATTCCCAGGACAAATATCTTTTTAACAGCTCGATGACCTCAAAGTCCCATTGAATACCACCATTGAGGTCCAAAATCACACTCCACCCCGGAGAGCAGAATTTCTTTTTTAATATACATTTAGAAACAAAATCTTCAAAACTCGATTCTGGGTGGACCATTGATTATTTTTATGTCTGTTTTATTTGTTTCGTATGGTACAAAATGTTGTCAGGCCCAACAGTCAAACCTCAGGGAATATCACTGCTGTTGTTGCCCTGACTACCCAAGGCAATATGTGAGCAGTGAATTTTACTTTTGCCTACAGCGTCTTCTCAGACGCTTACCTTTTTGTATATCAGGACGATGTGTACATTCTCATGTTTCCTTAACTTATAACTGACCGATTGTAACTGCTGGTGCCGCCCTGACTACCAATGGCAGCATATAGCAGAGAATATCACTGCTGTTCATGGTACCCAGGTTACACATGTATCCTTGTAACCTTACCCTATCTTAACTTATTGACCTATGATTATTATATGATACACCTTGAATGCCAGTACTGCCCTGATTACTCAAGGCAGCATGTGGCAGAGATTATCATTGCTGCCTGACTGATCATATTCTCGCATAAGCCTCAGGTAACACACATAACTTACAAGAGCAAGTATTATATTTTTATAAGCACCATCGGCAGACCAAATCAGTCAAGCCTCTTTATTGCATCACATCCATCGCTATATTTTTAGAAAGTTTTGTACCAAGTTTGCCTCACTCGCTGAGGATGCCAACTTTTCCTCACTTGGTTTTAGAACAAAATACCAGTTGTTATCCCGAAGTATCTACTCTACCTTTTTCTATTGGTACACAGACTGCAAACAAGTTACTCAGCAGCTGCTACACAAGTCACCTCAGAAAACTTGTTTTCAACCCTCTACAAATTGCACCAGCTACTTGTTTTATGTCAACATCAGAATATGTCAAGGGACTTGATGTGTCCTCCCTTTCCTTATAATTATTCTCCCCTTTAACCTCGTGCAGAGACGAGTGGGAATGTGGGGATATGTCAAGGGACTATTCTATGTATTATAATTATTAACGCCATACTCTAACCAAGCTGCCCAAGCTTTCCCCTGTAGAACCCAAGGTTACCTATTTTTAGCCTACCGGGCTGAGTGACTCACTCACTCACCCCCTCCCTCTCCCAGTGGGAACCCCCAGGCTCCACCTGTGAACCCCCACTGGAATGCATGACTCATACACTACCTCTAGGCCCACCTGTCCAAGTGACTCACCTTGGAGAGCAGCTCACCCCCCCAACTCCGGATCAGACTGGATCTAACCAGACTGGGGCCGAGCTGCTCATCCCCAGACTGAGTCACTGGACATGCCCTAATACGGAGGCATGAGTCACCCCGAGCAGCTCCTTTTCCCCCTTTATAAGCTGGACGGATCCTGCTCAGATTATCTTATTCTTCTCCAACCTAGACCCTACGACACTCAGGTGCCTTGGCCCCAGGATATGGCTTGGCCAGACTGGCGAGTACCATACTGTATACTGTATTGATTACTCTCATGCCAATCTTACAATAAAGCTGGATCATCAACTGAATTGTCTGGACTCCTGTTACCTCACTTTATGACATGTAACGACCTGTTGACAACTTCTTTACACTCCCCTCGCTTTAATATGACCTTCTGTGGCCTGTTACTTCACAGACAGCATTTAAGATACATCCCTGATCTTCATATGTTTTTAGGTTTATCAGTTTGGATGTCTTCCCCATCTATGATATAGCTGTAATGAGCAGACTATCGATGACTGAAAACTACAACCCAGAGGGAAATGAACACTTCTGGCCATAACTCTCAGCCTGCCCCACTGAGAGTACAGCCGTGACTAGATGCATTGGGGATCCATTTCAAGATCCCCATTCTGAGTTGTTTGGTATAGCCGAAGGAGGGCAAGGGACTAGGAGAAAGGGTCTCAATTACATAGAAAAATAAAATGTCATCTTGAATAGGAGTGGGGAACAGGCACCTTGTTTCTGTATCTGCAAGAATTGTTCAGTACCCGCAAGAATTGTTCAGTACCCGCAAGAATATTTCTTCTGGGGAAAAAGTTATTTTTGGTATGTCCTATTAGGGGCTTTGTATGCATCTGTGAATGCTAAGGGGAGGCCTAATTGTACTAAAAAAAGTTACTTAAAGATATTCCTCCTAGGTATCCAAAAGAATGCTTCTGTACCCACAGGAATTCTCCTATTCTCTCAGAAATGTTCCTGTACCTGCAGGATTGTTCCAGTACCCACAGGATTGTTCCTGTACCTGAAGGAATGTTCCTGTACCCACAGGAATACTTTTTGCATGAAGAAACCCTTTTGGTATGTCCTATTACGGGCTCAGTCCATTATATGATACAGCAGAGTGGAGAGGTAAACAATGATGTATGTGGTGTTTTTTAGTACAATTGACAATATTCTCAGCACAATTTATAATTTCTTTCTGAGGACCTTTGTCAATAGATCTTTATGTGACTTACTGACAACGTGACACAGATGATATGCCAGGAGACAAAGCTATTTTGATATAAATATGTGTACAACCTTAACAAAACAATGCTTTATCTTTTACACCATAAGAGGCGTAGTAATCGTCCAGTACACCCCCCCCCCCTTTACACCAACTAACAGAGAGAAGGGTACAAGCATGACGTGACTATGCCCTTAACGAGCCCTCAAGAGCCCTCAAGCAGTCTGAGAAAATGAGAAAATGCACTCAAGTGCCCTTAACTCATGAGCAGCCTCAAGAGCTCTCAAGGACTATCCGCAGGTGAATTCACTTTTGTGATGAGGAATGTCCCCCCACCCAGGTGCACTTGCACTCGGGGGAAACCACTATCGTTTCTCAGTATAAAATAAGCAGTGGTGTTAGTACTGAAATGGAATAGTGAAGCACTGCATAGTACTTCCTATTAGTTACTGGCCTAACACCACCAGCTACTTTATTGTAGTAACACTAGGTCTTATGAGATGGTAATAGATGTGCCTACGCTAACATCTCATAGGTAGCAATGGCAGAGCCTTTTGAATTCACCTCCAGATAATATTTGCTGGCCCTAAATCTTTTGAACACATTTTCATAGACTTTTGTTGATAGATGATATGACACATATATGATGAAGTGACCATCTGGCACAAATGACAATGTGACACAGATGTGATGGAATCACAATATGACACAGATATAACGTAGTAACCATCTTTACAAAAAGACCTTTGCAACAAGCAGGCTATTTGGCCTCGCTGAGTTTTATCCTGCAGGCCTGGATTAGTTTTTGTGGGACCTAATACCCCACTGCCAGACATGCGGTCCAGCAGTCTGATGATATTTGCGCTCCCTGCAGAACTTTTACCAGCTATAGGCAGTGTCCAGTTGGTTTCATATCAGAGTGACAATGTAATAATGATGTAGTGACTATGTGAAACAGAAATGATAAGTGACAAAGTGAAACGTATATTAGAAGCACCAATGTGAAACATATGATAAGTAACAATGTGAAACATGCATATTCAGTTACAATGTGAAACATAAGTGAAAATGTGATTTCAATAGATGTGTTAAGTGGCAATGTGAAACATATTAGGAGTGTCAATGTGAAACAGATATGATAAGTAACAATGTGAAACATGTATATTCAGTTACAATGTGAAACAGTAAGCTTATATCTGAGCATATTGCCGATATCAGTGAGTGGGCTTGCGGACTATCTGATTATGCACAAATATTATTATCTGCACCAGAGTTAGGACATAATATGAACATTCATTTCACAAAATACCATAATCTGGTCACTGTTATTGTTTACAGCTAGTTCTGTGAGACAGCAATTGGGAAGCCACTGAGTCAAACTTACAGGGGGTTTGGTAGACACCACTGGGGGAGCCACTGAGCCATAATGTTAGCTATTTCGCTTAGAAAACACTGGGAGAGCCACTTAGTCACACATACAGACAGTTCTTCTGTTTCTTCATCAAGAATGACAGATGAATATTTATCTCATGGTAAATAAGTAAGAATACAGGGGTTTCATAGAGTTTGCATTACAATGCCGTATCACACAGTAGCTGTGTAATACGTAGGGTCCGTATTGCACACCCTGGTCACGTGACTCTTTGATTACGTCATAGCTTCAAATTGCCGTAAACAAGTGCCGTGCTGTAGATTTGACAGTGAGAAGACGTTGTAATCATGTCCAGATAATGTATGTAGATGATGTCACCACGAGATACAGTCACATCTCAATATATAGGTCTTCAAAAAGCCGGCTGATTCACTTACCAGCCACTAATCTCTCTGAACAGATTGAATTATTACCACTGAATTCTATTGTAATTCTGATTCAATGAACCAGTCGATTCAGGAACTGGTCAATTTTTATCTGAAACAGAGGTGGCCGGTAAAGTAAGACATGACTGTAAATGCAAAGGAGCACTTGTGGGAAGATTCAGTGAGGTGTATCGCACTTGCCGTCTGTCTGCGGCAGACAGACGGCCCATGCAATGCACCTGATTCTTCCCATTCCCATTCTCATGAAACTTTGCTATGTATATGAAAATGATTTGAGGTCATACAATCATAGTGTACAAAAGAGATTTACACCCAGTCAACAACAAAAAACGTTGCAAAACGTTTCATAACGTTTCCCTATGGCTACTTATCATGGTAAAACGTTTTAAAACGTTCAAAACGTGTTTTTTTATGTCAAATAACATGTGTTTTTTTTGTTGTTGAGTGGGCAGACAGAGGCATGGTAAATACAAGAGTCGAGAGAATTCATTTTCACAGGAAAAGAACATGTTCATAATTCTCAGGAATCTCCTGTGTCTTTCTCATGTCATGGCACATACCCCAGATTTGCCCCAGCTAAACAGGTTCTTTTTTTTGGGAGAACCTCTGCCGAAAGGGTGCAGAGTGTGACATCATCACATTTGAGATAACCCCACTATATATGATGCAGCTGAGAAGATAAAAAAAATAGAACCTTTGAGATTTTGTACAAACCCAAGTATAAACTGCAGTATTTGGTCATATCCTATACCTCTTTTAAGTGTGATAGTGCATTAGTGCATCATTCCAGTGATAGAAAATGTACAATGCCAACCCTATTAACGTGATATGCCTTTATAGGGTTGGCATGATGCACCAATGCAGTGCAGTTGGAATGATGCACAGATGCATAATTAGCCACCTTTAAATGTGTAAAATGTGGTGCCTCAATGGTTTATGCCTATTTTGTCATCAGGATATCGCAAAGCAGCACTGCAGAGTTGCATTATGTTGAACCAGTGTATAGGGTAGAGTGATGCATGCATGCATGCAGCACCAGCAAGTTACTCTCCAGCACTGCATTCAAATGAGTCGGGAGTTGTATGGGATAAAAGAAACAAGTAATATAATCAGCAATGGATAGTATATGGCATTATATATGTGTGAGTTATGGGTGCAAGACCTGAATGAGGGTATCTGTGGAAATGAGTGTCCTTTATCAACCCATTAGGGTAAATATTATGCATGAATGCAGCATTGATGAGTTACTAACCAGTTTACATTCATGGGCCTCTGTCGGTAGATTTTTCATAGGAGTTGCTCAATTGGGCGCAACAGGGCCAAGTGGATGATAGACCCAAGTGTTTCAAGAAGTGAATCTTGATTGAGATGTACTGAGCTTATCCTTTATAAATTATATGTTCTTCTACATTATGTTTTGTACACATTTTCCTCAGCTAGAATTGTGTCTATATATATATATATATATATATATATATATATATATATATATATATATATATATATACATATATATATATATATATGGGACTATATACACCCGTGTATATATATATAATTAATATGTGCAGTGGCTGGATCTACTTTTCCACCAGGGCGCGCATTGGTATGTATGACGTCATAGTAACAGTCAGCGCCTATAAAAGCTGCGGGATCCAAATTAACCGTCAGTTGGCGTATATCCTCCGAGCGGCACACACCACGCTGGGTGGTGCCAAAAATTTTAACGGTTTTATCCGTTTTTCCAAGTTAATACGGTGTTTAACCTATCATTATGGGTAGGAAAGGAACAACTAGCGGCACACAAAGGTCCAAGACCAAGAAGTCGCCTAAAAAACCAAGGAATATTGCCAACTCTAGGATTTCGAGCAGTGCAGATTCCAATGGGGATGGTCATGGATCATCTTCCCCAACTGCTACTGGGGGTTCATTGGATTTGCCTGTTGACCAGACGTATATCGGGGAGCTGGAGGAACGTACTACTCGTATGGAGCAGCAGCTCGAAAACATCCGGTCCTTATTGGAGAACCAGGCGGTTAAACGGACATGTACTTCAGCAGCGGCATGCGAGTCTGAGACGGGTCGTACACGTGGTGGTGTTGATAAACATTCCACAGTCAACATGGTAACCAAGCAACGGGGGCGTGGCTGGCAGCGCTCGCCTGACTACCGGGGTCTCCACGGCGACAGGGCAGGTCGTCGCCATCTTGGATCTTCGAGTAGATCGTCTTCATACCGTAGTGTTTCGACGAATTCATCGGTCTCTATTGGGTCTAGTACTTCAAGGAGTAACCGCCGACATGCTACAAAGTCTAGAGGTACGTTTGATCAGAGAAATTTCTTGAAAAAGGGTGAAAAGCTGGTGGAAAAATCCTCTACCAGAATATACACGTTGAAAGCTCTCGTAGCATACGACTCAGCAGTCAAGAATAGGGCTAATTTTGAAGGTGTTGGATCGTTTGGCGACGTTAAAAGTGAGGATATTCTGAGGCACCTGTCTTATGACGGTACGGTGCAAGCACAGAAGGCGGGTGGGTCTAAACCTAAGTCGTTCAAATCAAAACAATCCAACCGAACCTGTTATGCTTTCAACAGGGCTGAGGGTTGCAGGGAAGACCCGTGCAGGTATCGTCATATTTGTGAGATTTGAAGCCTGTCAAACCATGGCAAAGACAAGTGTCAAAAGAACAAAAAAGACTAGGAAAGTTCACTTAGGCAAAGTCCTGCATTAGATTCTGATATTTTGATGCCTGATTTTAGTGTAGTACGTATGGTAGACCTTCCTGAGCCTCCCGTTTCTGTCATTCCGGGTGATAAGGTTAATAATGATAATGTAAATATTTATAATTCTTGTGAATTGTCAAAGAATTTATTTAATTCTTATAGTTGCCCAGTACAGGGTGAGGTTGAACCACTTTTTACGGTGGAATGTTTGAATAGACCCAGCATCAGGGTCTATGACAGTTGTGTAAATGGGGTATGTATGTGTGAGCACTTCATTTATGGTAGGAGGGCTCAGATACTCCCGTGTCGACTGGCCAGTTTTCTTAGGCAGTCAGACCTTATTAATATCAATCAGATTGAATCTGATTTCCTATGGTGTGGCTTTACTGAGGGTTTCAAAATAATTGACCCAGGGTGTGATACAACATATGATTGTAAAAATTATAAGTCTATTTTAGAAGATAGATTTTATAACGAGATGTGTAGTATTATTGAGGAGGAGTTAGCCCAGGGCTTGGTTACAAAGTCAGTCGTCAAGCCCAGATGCATACATTCACTAGGTGGTGTAGAGAAATCAAATGGTAAATTGAGACCTATCACTGACTGTAGTATGCCTGATGGAATCTCTATAAATAATTATATGAATACTACTTCTAGTCCATTTTCATACAACTCTATTAACACTGTTACATCTCAGTTAGATAAAGACGATTTTATGAGTGTGGTAGACTTGAAATCAGCTTACCGGTCTATAGGAGTTTACGGTCCACACATCAAGTATCAGGGTTTTCGCTGGGATTTTGGTAGTGGTGCAGAATTCTATGAAAGTAACCGCCTAACGTTTGGGTTAAAGTGTGCTCCATACATTTTTAACAGGATATCAGATTTTATTGTCTCAGTTGCAAAATTCTATGGTGTTGGAAGGATTGTAAATTATCTAGATGACTTCATAATTATTGCTAACTCTGAGGAAGAGTGTAGACGTCAGAGGAATATTCTCATCGAGTGTATGGAATTTATGGGTTTCAAAATATCCACTGAAAAAGTAACTGAACCTAGCCAAAAATGTGTTTTCCTTGGTATAAGTATTGATTCTACTATTATGGAATTATCACTCCCCCAGAGTAAGGTGGAGAAAATGAAACTTGCTATAGAGGATTGTATAGGTAGGGCATATGTATCTAAAAAATCCTTGCAGAAGATTGGGGGTTTAATGTCGTTTTGCTCCCAAGTAGTTAGGGGAGGCAGAACTTTCAGTCGTCGTGTCTTCGACTTGTGTGCTAAGGCCAGGAGCAGGGGTGTTGTTAAACTTAATGAAGAGATACATAAAGACTTGAAATGGCGGAAGGATTTTTGCAATGTTTTTAATTGTAAAAATATTATTTTGAATGATAACGACTGTACCCCTATGTATTCGGATTCTTCAATTCAGGGTTTTGGTGCCTGGTATGGTACAGATTATTTATATGGTACTTGGTCAGATACAGACCCGTTGGATGACCTTTGTGGTCATTTTGTAAAATCTCCAAAGTTGGATAATTTGAGAGTTCACCATAGAAATATTAATGTATATGAGTTGTATCCAGTTATGGTGGGCCTTAAACGTTGGTTAAAAAATTTCAAGAATACCCGAGTTCATTGTATAACTGATAACATGCAGGTTTTGGCCATGTTAAATACGGGTCGTTCAAAAAATAAGTTATGTATGGAATGGCTACGTGAAATTTTTTGGCTATGTTTCATTCATAATATTGAAATTTATTCTACATATATAAGGTCAGAGGAGAACATTTTAGCTGATCATTTGTCAAGGCTAATGTATAAAGGTGTTCCTAAGAAATGTAAAAATACCCTGGCTGAATATAATATGTGTTGCTATGTTTCCAGATCTGAGGGAGTTAGAGCGGAGAAGGAGAAGGTTTTTGTATAGGGGCGTGGCTGAGTCCACACGTAAGGTACGCAGACAGCAATTTAGTAGGTACAAGAAATTTTGTAAAAAATTCAACTTCTTGCCCCTACCATGTTCTCCTTCTCAAGCTTCGTTGTATAGTGTATATTTATCAGATAAAATGAAACCTGTATCTGTTAGAAATTATTTATCCGCAGTGTGGTATTTTCAGAAATTAAAAGGTTATTCTGATTATAGTAGTAATTTTATTGTAAAGAAGACACTGGATGGTATTGAACGTAATTATAGATGTTCTTCTGTTAAAACATATCCATTAACTCCCAGTGATATGTTTAATATCAAATCTAATCTGGATTTGTCTATGTATGAGGATGTAGTCTTCTGGTCAGCTATCTTATTGTGTTACCGAGGTGTGTTCAGGGTGGGTCATGTAGTGGACTCCCCTCATAACCTTAATCCAAAGATTTGTCCTTGTCTGTTGATTGTATTCGCATTGATGTTAAATCTTCTAAAACTGACCAATATGGTAGGAACCCTTACGTGGTATATTTGAAACGTGATGATAATTCTGGTCTTTGTCCAGCTAGATACTTGGAAATTTGTAAGAATTCTAGAGGTAGATTATTGTTCAATATATGTAACAAACCTTTAACTTATAATTATATTAATACCAGGTTGAAGGCTGTGTCTATAAAATGTGATATTCCCCACAGAGTTTCAACTCATTCACTCCGACATGGTGGAGCAACACTTCTAAAGAACTCTGGTTTAAGGGTCGATGATATTAAAAAGAGAGCAAATTGGAAATCTAATGTGGTATATAATTATTTACATGATTCTAAGCAAGACCTACTAGCTCTGGATGTGTTGTTATAGTGTGGAATGGTGTATCCATTGTGTTTGGCGGTTTTTTGGCATGTACAGAATTGATATTGACTAAGTCAATTCTCACCAAACCCACTGTCTCCTTCTTATTCCACTCGTGATATTAATATAATATTTATTATAATATTTATTATTATTATTATTATTATTATATTCCCAACGAACATAATTAACTTATGGGACTATATACACCCGTGTATATATATACAATTAATATGTGCAGTGGCTGGATCTACTTTTCCACCAGGGCGCGCATTGGTATGTATGACGTCATAGTAACAGTTAGCGCCTATAAAAGCTGCGGGATCCAAATTAACCGTCAGTTGGCATATATCCTCCGAGCGGCACACACCACGCTGGGTGGTGCCAAAAATTTTAACTTTTAATCTTTATGATTGTATATATTGTATTTATATTGTTATATTGTATCTATTATTGTATATATTGTATTTATATTGTTATATTGTATTACTGTATTGTATTGTTAAAATATTGTCTTATTAATAAAGGCATGTACAGAATTGATATTGACTAAGTCAATTCTCACCAAACCCACTGTCTCCTTCTTATTCCACTCGTGATATTAATATAATATTTATTATAATATTTATTATTATTATTATATTCCCAACGAACATAATTAACTTACATATATATATATATATATATATATTATTTTACGATTAATGATATATATATATATATATATATATATATATATATATATCATTAATCGTAAAATAAAACACAGGTGTAATGGTTCGTATTGACTTATATGTTGGGTGGCTCTTTGGCTCGCTTACCACTAGATGTACCAACACAACACGAGTAGTTCGGGTTGGGCAAAGCCCCAGAAACCCCTACCTCTCGGGTAGGACTTTATTTGATCTCTTTGACAACAAAGTACTAGCGTCTGGACTGGACCATGTCCAGTCCCCTTCTGCCGCTCGTCCGGCTCCTTAGTAGGAGCTGGACGCGAGGCATGGTGCTGCCCCCTCTTGTACCAACGAGGTATCGCAAAGCGACACCTAGCTAGCATAGAAGGAACAAGCACCACACGAACACGTCTCTCGGATGAACGGCACTAATATATATACAATGATGCCGGCCCCTACACCACCCCCACTAGACTTTACCTAGGGTTGGGTGTAATTAATAAGTAACTATTGTTGACTTTATACAGTGGTGTTATAAATAAATAGGTAAGTCTATATATACACAGTTCGTATTAAATATAGAACATTTAAGGGGCATTATAAGTTATATGTACATAATAAGGCATCATCGTATATAACCCGAAGTGTTTATAAATAATAACAAAAATAGGAAGTGGCCCCTTATGGACCATCAACCTATGGTGGTAATGTTACAGGTGTGTTATTATTAAACATGAGACGCGACGAAGAATATTGGATGTGTAGTAAGGTGATATTAATAAATTTTTACAATGTTTTTACCGACCCGAGGTGGGGTAAATAACCCGAGAAAAAATTTTGAGTACTTTTACTTACAAGAATATAATATACGATATAAAAATAGATTTATACAAAATATGAAATATAGGTGTCCTACCAGGGTAGCAGGATCACCCTTACAATATACCGGACTTCCGGCGAACCTGGAACGACTGGTTTCTGCAGCTCCACCCGACGACATGTGTGTGGTGGCAAACCACGTTGCTGTTATGATGTGCCCTGATGAAGATGGGAAGATGGAGACCCGGTTAGATGTGGTAGTCCTTTGGGTGTTCGGGTTAGCGTCCATCCTCGCTGCAGGTTACGTTCCAGGTATCAGGAGTCCAGCGTAAGGAACAGTGCCTCTGGCATACTAAATGCATTTACCCTCGGGTACAAGGAGACACCAACAGATGGACACTCAAAGATCTTCAGGATCTGTGTCCATCTTCTCAGCCGGCTCCACTGAGGCAGATGGAGCCGAGCTGCTACAGCTGCTCGTAGAGAGCGCCGCTGAAGCCTCGCTGGGAGTCTCGCTCCCCAAGCTCAAGGCCCTCATCACTGCGGACGGACTGTCCATTGCCTCGGATGCTGGTGCAGCAACCGTGGCAGTTGGGACAGCCCGGGTGTTCCAAGTGGGGGGCGGGAGCAGGAGAGCTGCCGGAACTGGCGGAGCAGCCGGGACCGGTGGAGTGGCCAGAACCGGTGGAGTAGCCGGGGCTGGCGGGGCATCCGGGGGTATATCTGGTACGAAGATAAGAGACGACGGTAAGCCGTCCCACTCCTCCAGATGTTTCCCGAATGCCAGGAAAAACTTGAGGTCAGCCTCCTTAAATCGATGGATATATCTGGAGTTTTCAGCTTCGTGAAACTCTTTAAGCTTTTCGGCTTCCTTCTGTTTCCGCCGGCAGGACTCGAGGGCTTCCTCGACCTTTTTCCTTTCCAGCTCCCTTATTTTCTCTTCCTCCCGCCTCTGGATCTCGTAGACCAGATTGACGGTGGCTTCAGTCATCACACGCCAGTAGTCAACAGACTGCTGGCGGTGCAATGCCTGCCATTCTGCCATCAGGTCATTCTGGATCTGAACCGTTCGGACATCGCGGTGGTCGACGAACGTATTCGGATCCTGAAGACCTGACAGGGTACCGGAGATCAGTTCCATTAGGGGTACCCGAGGGCCCGTCGGTGGAACTATCACTGGTGGTGGCGCGGGGGCCTCCACTGAGACAGGCGGGGTGCCTGTTGGAGGAGCAGACGGGCCCTCCACCGTGATGCCTCCTCGGCCTCGGCCACCACCCGGGGAGCCTCGGGTGGACTCCAGCCCACCGCGGCCTCTACCACGGGTTTTGGCCCGGCCCAAGGAGGTAAGGACCTGCGACTCGGGTCCAGCCGGTCCCATTGAAGGGAACTTCGCCGCGTACTCGCTGTACGTGGGGCGCTTGCCGGAGGATCCCTCTCCAGCCCACCAAGTAGAATACCCGGATGGGGGAGCGAAGAGTTCGCCCCCATCATCCAGGCCGCCAGAGGCTTCGCCCGGGCGTTGTTCCGCGGGTGCAGGTGTGGAGGTGGCTGGAGTCGCCGGTGCGGTCGCCTGGCTACCCGACCTGCGGGCCTGGTTGCCAGGCATATCTAGAGCCGAGACTTGTTGTCCCGACTCGCGACGATCAGCTGGGTTGGCTGGTCTGGGCTGGTCCTTGCCACCCGAAGGGCTCACGGACCGGTCTGCTCGGGTCCTCTTGGAAGCAGTAGTCGTGACTGTGCCTCCGTTTGGACCTTAAGAGCGGGCTTTGGCCTTCTCTCGCTTGTCGTCTCCTCGCCACTTTTTCACCTTCAGGTGCACCTCACTGGGCATCCCGAATTTCGTGGACGAGGAGTTCGTCTGGAAGTACGTCAGCAAGTTGCCGCTCTTCCACGAGCAGAATCCGGTCTCGAATGCCTGCTCTTTCACTTCTTTAATGCTCAGCGCGGACCAATTAGCAAGGAGCTCGCTGAAGCACTTGATGGCTCGTTTCCTGGTCTTCTCCAGGCCGATGCCATGGGCCTTCTGCAAATGCAGAGCCATGTCTCGGCGCCGGTGAGTGCTGAACGAGCCATCACAATGTTTACTCGGGCGGTCCCCGAGCACACACATCATCACAGGCTTGTGATGCATATGGTACTCGACGATGTGCCGAGCGAAGCGGGGCTTCGTCTCGAACACCTTCTCACCCGTGAGAGCCAGCTGGCAAGACTCGAACGGGCACCTTCGGCGGTTGCCGGTTGGTCCCCATTGGGTCATTGCCCACTGGACTTTCGTCCGGGCCTCGTAGCTGTAGACTGAGCCTAATTTGGACTTGAGCTGGTCAATCCAAATCAGGTAGAACTTGCCTACTGGCGTATCTGAGGGGCCGGACTTCATCCACTCCTCGTCATCGCTGTCACCGTCCTTATTGACGGCGCTCGGACACATGTAGTGGACTGTGTCGTAAGCACAGTCCGCGAAGCAGCGGGGAGTCCGTTCCTTGAACCCCTCGGCTGCATTCTTCCACATCCACTTCTGATTGTCGTCCTTGGGAACATCCATGGTCATTTCTTCCCACGTTGTCACGGACTCCAAATCAGATTTGGCAGACTCGGGCAGCTCTGGATCGCTTTCGCTTTCCTCACTGTCCGTGTATATGTTAGCTCCCCTACGGCTGGCTCGGCTGGAGGTGGTAGTACCAGTCGAAGCCTTGGTAGGGGACTTCGCCTTTGCACCCGACGTGCTGGCTGCAGAAGATGCAGTAACCGAGGTGGCTACCGTGGTGGTTGTAGTAGTGGGAGCGGGCGTCTTCGGTTTGCCCATACCCCTCGGCTTGGTGGGGGGCGTGGGCTCTGCCGGAGACACTTTCGCTCCATTCTTTTTCTTCCGGCGCACAACCTTAGTCGGTTGGGCCGGAACTTCGGGACTGGAATCCGACTCGCGTCGGCTCCTGTCCACTGTCCGAGGGCTCCTCCTTCTGCTGACCGGGGAGTCAGAGTCGGAAGAGATCTCAGATTTTTGTTGGGCCTGCTGCTTGCGATGGGCCCGGCGAGCCGCGGTGAGCTCCTTCTGCTGCTTGGCAAGCTCGGCTCGCTTTGCCTCTACAGCAGCCTGCTGGCGCGAGATGTCCTCTTCCGAGATCTCGCCAGGTGTCTCCGGGATGTCGGCAGCTGGGTCGGTCTCGGTCGTGGACCTCTCGACGGCGATGCGGACATCCTCAGCCTCCAGATCGCTCTCAGTGAGAGGACCCTTGGGCGCAGGTTTACGGGTCAATCGCTTGACCCGGTCGGTTTCCACCGACGACAAGGTAACTGTGGAGTCTGTATCCATGTCGGATTCGGACTCCCTTAACTCCGCGGCCTTCTGGATGATGCCCGCAGAGATCAAGACGGCTCGAGCTAAATTCTCGTTAGTCGCCATATTCTCCGCCAACTTCAGATAGTTGCGGAGCCAAGAAACTGGCATGTTGTCAGCCAGCTCGTCACTGCACGAGTCCATTACCATAGTCTTAAGATCATCTGGTATGGGCTCGGGCACGCCCTCTTCCACCGCCATGGGCCCGCATCCGAACATGGAGGCGTGCATAGGGATGTACGTACCCCAGGAGGTGTACACGATACCTTCCTGGCGATCAACGTGTGCTAGACGTCTGATCTGAGTCCTGAATCCCGGAGGATACATTGGAATGTCCAGGACATCCACTTTGCTACCCGAAGCGGCTGTTGTAGACGGGCGCTCCGGGCGTGGCGGTGGTGGAGGTGGCATTCTCTCCCGGTCGGTTGCCTCGGCCATAGCCGAGAGCGTCCGGGCGGCCTCCTCTGTCGAAGAATCCATAGATTCCTCGACCCGAGACGAGACCTTCGGGTCCTCGTCTTGTTCCAACGGAATGTTGGCAGTTTGACGCGCAGCGTCAATCGTTCCCTGTGCCATGGCACCGGGTCCGACTTCCAAAATAAATTGGCAAGTTTTGTTGGACTCCTCCCGAAGGATTCGTCCAACAGAGAGGATTTGGATTAGCTAGGCTAACACGACAGCTACAGGCTGTATAACCGCCGACAAATAACTAGAGCAAAAACGGGTGGCGTCTAACCACCACGAGTCCGCTCTAGTTATGACCAGTATGATGTCAGACCTCTCGTCTCGCGAGATCCCGCCATGGCTATCCGGTGACCTAGTTCCGCGCTTTCCCGCCACACCAGTAGCGCCACCTAGGGAACTAGATCCGAACCAACATTCGACTCGACATGTGAGACGCGGCCTACTACCCGAGTGCTATCGTCTGGAGCTTGGCGGTGTATATAACGCTTCAAAGCGAATGTACCGGTTAATCCGACCGCCACTCACGGGATACAGCCACCCGGGGGGGGCGCGTTCGACATCTCTAGCCGTGGAACGTATGTTGCCTGCCTATGGCGGACAACACGCAGCAGCTCGTTGTGTACTGAGTTAGGTTACAGCAGACCTCAACCGGGGGCTGCGTCTAACGCCTTCGGTTAGCATTTTATTTTTCCCGGCTTTACGTACGGCCTTTTCTGGATCTCGCTTAGTCAAAGCGGGACCCTTCCCATACGTAATGCCTTCACTCAGCGAGACTTTCTTCCATTTCTTACGATTAGGTCGTTTCCTGGCCTTCGTCTTCTTTTTTACCATAACCTCGTCTCCCGGCGTCTTTCTCGGCCGGCCTCTAGGGCGCTTCGTCGGTACTACCACGCTCGGTCCACTAGGGACAGATTCAGGTGGTTTGTAGCCGAACTCCCTCTCCGCCTCTTCGCGCCCCTTCCAGGGCCGAAGTTTTCCGACATTTGTCTTCCATTTTCTACCCGTCAGGCAGTCCTCTATCATCACCGTGGACTCGGAGATGACACGAACGATTTTAAACGGACCTTCCCAAGGCGTTACGAGCTTCAGCTTATCCAGCGGCTCGTAGTACCTTAGTACTTTGTCCCCAACATTAAAACGAATTCGTTTAGCATTGGTGTCATAGCCCACCTTCTGCCACTTCGCACTCTTCAGCAGTTCTTTCCGAACGGCCTCGTATGCCTGTTTGAACCGGTCCCTTAATGACTCTACAAACAGCACCGTGCAGGGCGCCTCCGGGTCTATTCCAACCACTCCATACACTAAGTCGGCGGGCATTATGATGTCCTCGCCGAACACTAGCATGTTTGGGGTGCAGTTAGTTGATGAATGGACAGTGTTGTTGTAGGCATGTACTACAAACTCGCACTGTTCATCCCAGTCATCCTGGTGGGTATTAACCAGGGGCTTTAGTACTTGTATGAGGGTTCTATTGAAGCGCTCTACCTGCCCATCCGACTGTGGTCGGTACGGGTTTGTTCGGGTCTTACAAATGGCTAGGTAATGGCACATTTCCTGCCAAAGTTCTGACTCGAACTCCCTTCCTTGGTCACTGTGCATCATAAGAGGAACACCCAAATGCAGCACCCAGCCTTTCACAAATGCCTCCGCGCATGTGGCGGCTTTGTGGTTAGGAAGGGGGAACACCCGAGTGTACTTAGTATAATAGTCGGTTACGACCATCATACAAGTATTGTCTCGCGGCGTCGTCTTAATCCCACTGATGATGTCTATCGCTACTCGAGCGAATCTGACACCAAACAATTCCTGTGATAAGGGTTGCTTACCCAGGCCGGGTCCCGGTTTGTTTTTACAACAATCCGGGCAAGTGGCGATCCACCGGAGCAGGTCGCCTCTCATACCGGGCCAGTAGTAACGCCTTTGTAGACGCTCTATCGACCTTCTCTTACCGAAATGGCCACTCGTTTGGTGGCCATGGCAATAATACATGATATCCCTCCTCATCGGGGCGGGTATCACTATTTGCAACAGACTACCGTTGGTGGGAGTTGTCTTCCACCTACATAGTATGCTGTCTCGGATCTCTAGCTCGGTCCATTGAGCTAGCAACCGCCTCGCTTCCCTATCCTCCAGGGAAACTAGAGGCCTTGCCGGTTTAATACCTGACCGTAGGTATTCCATTATGCGCGCAGTGGTGGGGTCTGACTGTTGAAACTTCTTGATGGTCTCCGGGGACCAATCGAGATAGCTGCATACAGCCTCCTCCCAGGGGATACGGGGGGTGGTATAACTAAATACCAACCCGGCTACCACAGCATTGTGGGCCCCGCAGTCTTCACATGTGGCATTTTGGCACCTTCGGATAGGCCGTCTTGACAAGGCATCCGCATTGATGTGTTTAGCACCGGGTCGGTGCTCTATTTGTTTATGCTCTAATCCGAATTCGGATAGGTGAGCTAACCAACGTCCAATCATCCCCTCGGCGTCCTTAAAGTTAAGGAGCCACCTAAGAGACGAATGGTCTGTTCTTAAAGTAAAGTCACTTCCCCAAAGGAAATGCTTGAACTTCTTCGTATACACCACCACAGCGAGGAGTTCTCGCTTGGTGGTACAATAATTTCGCTGTGTCTTGCTTAACGTGTTGCTAGCAAATGCTATTGGCACTTCGACTCCCTCTTGGACCTGAGAGAGAGCTGCCCCAATCGCATCATTGCTCGCATCGGTGTCTAAGATGAAATGTCCCTCGGGAGTGGGATATTTCAACACGGGTGTATTCCTAAATAAATCTTTTATTTTATTAAAAGACTCTTCTTGCTCGCTGGTCCATGGGAATGGGTCCCGTGCCCTACCCGGGGTCCAGTGAGCTAAGCACTGCATGGGGAAGCTGACACGAGAGTAATTCGGTATGAAATCACGATAATAGGAACAAAATCCTAAAAATGATCTCACCTCCTTAGCACTCGTGGGTCTTTCCCAATTTTCTACAGCTTCTAATTTTTCCGGATCCGCACTCACCCCGTTAGGAGTAATGATCCTTCCCAAGTATGTAATGGTTTTCTTAAACAAATTACATTTCTTGGGTTTAAGTTTAAGACCGTTTGATAGTATCCGGTCGAGGACTAATTGCAGATTCGCCAGGCATTCCTTGAATGACTTGCCGAACACGACCACATCATCCAAGTAAACCAGGCATTTCTTCCACAAAAGGTCACTCAGTAAGGATTCCATCATAGCCTCGAATGTAGCGGGGGCGTTACACAATCCGAAGGGTAAGACATTATACTCGAATAGCCCCATATGACTGGAGAATGCTGTCTTCTCCTTGTCATTGGGGTGCATTGGTATTTGCCAATATCCGGACTGTAAATCCAAGGTACAGAACCATTGGTTTCCGCCCAAGCTATCTAAAGTCTCGTCTATCCTTGGTAAAGGATACGAGTTCTTCTTTGTTATACCGTTCAATTTCCGGTAGTCGACACAAAAGCGGATTGTACCGTCTTTCTTAGTAGTCATACAAACAGGGCTGGACCAGGGACTCGAGCTAGGCACGATTACCCCTAGGTCCAACTGTTTTTGTATTTGCTCTTCACAGATTAACTTCTTCTTGAGGGGAAGTCTACGATACGGGATTTTAAAAGGTTTCTCGTTGCCCACATCTATGGTGTGCAACACCTTATCGGATCTACCCACCGGGCCTCCTTCCCTACCAAAAGCACCTTCGTACTTTTGTAGAAGTCTCGCTAGGCAATCCTTATCGTCCGTATTCTTTAAATCTGACTGATCAATCAGCTTTTGGAATTCTTCATCCATGGGATGCTGACTAACTGGGTTTAGTGGTTTGTTAAATTTAGCCTCGGCGACATGTTCTACCGAACTCATCCTTCCAACACTGTCGCCTCGCCTCAAATAAACCACCGAACTACTTCGGTTAGTTATGGGTAATACAGACCAAGCTGCATTAGCCACTAATGTATCCACTGAGTCTAACCCGATGCTTGACAAATACACCGTGTCGGGTTCGTAGACTCCAGTTTCATTCCTCTGAGCCATGGACCCGCCACAAAGGACATCGCAAGTGGTACCCGGTGGGATCTTCACCGTATGTACCACTGCTGCGACCGAAGACACCTGTCTCAATACGCATTGGACATGCAAGCCATACGGGCTCCGTATACCCATAGTACCGTCCCTCGGGTCCAAGACGGCCCCGTATAAGCTTGCAAAATCCAATCCGAGGATTCCGTCATCACTAACCTCTGCTATAGTTGGCGAAAGAACAAATTCTTTGCCTCCTATACGGATAGGCATAAACGTCCTACCAAATGTACGCATACTGCTTCCGTCGGCCGTGCAAGCATTTACCCCCGTTTTGAGGTTCTCATGGCTGCCGGCCACCGAATCGAAGAATCTTTTGGACACACATGAATGACTAGCTCCAGTATCCACTAAGAATTCCCCCACCCGGCCTTCCACAGATATGGGTACATACCACCGTCTCCCCCCTAAAGGCGAGGGGTTACTGGTAAACTGGTGAAAGTCTCCCGAATCACCAAGATTCAATCCGAGTCCTCTCAGGAATTCCAGACACGGATGACTTGGGGGAAGGCGTGTCCCACACACTCGAATCAACTCTTTGATCCATCCTTCCTCTCCCCTAGTGCGGCCACTCGCCTCCATATGATCGCTCCTGCACATATCAACACTAGGGTCCCTGGCCCCGGCCGAGGTGCAGGGGTGCGCACCCTCAGCCACCCGGCCTCCAGGTGTAATTGACTCGAAATCTTCCACCGGGACACCCCCGGTAGCATTTTGGCATTCGTTCCCACTCGGGGCTATGTCAGATGCCGTTGACACAACCCCCACTAGTTTTCCACATCTGTGGAATCCGTAGCATTCTCCCTTCCTACGCCGTCGTCTTCGGCCTCATAGAAGGCAGCCATTACCGGCTTAGTAGCGGTACATTCAGATGAGTAGTGTCCCATGCGCTGGCACCTGAAACACTTAACCGTTCGGCGATCCACCCGGGGTCTTTGCCGATTGGCTTGGATGGCATCTGTAATTTTCTTACACATGTCTTCCAGAAGTTTGGTCATGTCCGGGGACTGATTCTTCGCTTTGTCAGCGCTTACAGTGGGCTTGACCGCCTTCTCGACAGCCTTCGGGTCACTCTTGACCTCGGATGAAGGTCTAGAGTCCCTTGGTTTATTGAAAGATTTCCTGGGAATGTACTTCCTACCTGAAGTATTCTTCCTTAATTGCATCGAACAGAAGGTGCCGTCTTCCTGTTCGATATCAATCAACTCGAAGTCGTCTGAGGGAGTATTAACCTCAGACTGCTGGGTCACCGATGCCAGGGGTACCAAGCCGCTGGCATTAGGTATGTCCCCAGCTAACATAGCTCGCTTCTTCACGGCCATATCTATACCATTAAATATGCCGTGTAGTGTTATGCCTTCTTTCCAGGCATCCCTCGCTGCTAATTGTTCATCTCGGTCTCTTAGACCCTTGACGAATTGTGTGATCAAATCGTCCATATACCAGTCCTGGTTTTCAGTACCGGGTCTGGCCTTACTTAGCAGGGCATGGAGTTCCATACCGTATGCTCTGAAAGCTTCATTCGGCTTCTGTGTGCGTTTCTTAAAACGGACCATCGGGTCCTCCTTGACCATGTTGCATAATAGTCCACTAGCAGTTTCTACTAACTGCTCGAAACTCCCAACGAGGCCGTACCAGGTTCGCCATTGCTCTACAGCCATGCGACCCGGCCCGCCTTTCAGACATCTCACCAGATGTGGCTTGGCCTCGTATGGGGTCCATCCATTACAATTCATCACATCGATGAAATCTTCAAACCACTCTTTCCATGGTCGAGTACCGTCATATTCTCTAGGAATAACGGCTACCCTTCGGGCAGAATTGTGAGCATACATCAATCTAGTGCATTGTTGTTTGCTCCATTCAATCGCCTTGGTTTCATTCAAGGTTCGATTGCCCCCTATACCACCGAAGCTCGAATTGCCCGGTGGAGGCGGTGGTGGAGGTTGTGTATACGTCCACTGTGTACCACTGTGGTTCGTATAGCTCGCACCACCCTGATTGGGGCCGGTACCCGAGGTACCGCTATAACCTGTGGCACCCGAAGCACCGCCCCCCCCTTGCGCACCTTGGTAACCGCCGTCGGATGGCTGGTTTCCCGTTGACTGGCCGCCATCGTTCGATGGATTGGGTTGGGTGTTGTCATTACCAGCACCCAGCCCCGGGTCGTTACTAGGATCCACATGAATGTGGAATCCACTGGTCTCCGCACTACTATCGGAAGCCTCTCTAGGGGTATAGTCCGGGTCCAGGTTGTGGACTATGGGCACTTCACTTATCCGGACTCTACTAGTTCGGCCATGCTTATCCTGGGTTCTGATGTAAACGCCCCCTTGATCTACATTCCGCGAAGCATTATCATTTACAAAAGGATTATACTGCGGATTCTTCGGTGTAGAACAGGAGACCGGGTCGCCCTGTTTCACGAACGTCGAGTTCGGGTTTGTATCCCTACTCGCCGGAGGGGCATGCGTTTGCTCTTGCTCCTGTAAATAACTCTCCATAGCGGACTTATTTATTGTGAGGGTAGCTACGTCTGTAGTCAGGTTTCGCTGTTCCTCCCTTAGCTGTGCGTTTTCTGCCAAGATTTCGGATCGAATCTTTTCATTTTCCGCCACAGCTCGGTTTCTTTCTTCTTGGGCGATAATTGCCTCTCGCTTAAAAGTATCCTTAAGTAGGCGGTACTTTTCACCCTTCTCTTTCTGAGACTTGTTATATTCGCTGGTCTCCTTCCTGATCTCGGCTTGTTCCGAGACCATCTTGGCTTCTGTCTCAGCCTTCCGGAGTTGAAGTTTCTTAAGCTTCTCCTCCATTGCGTGCAACTCCGTTTGTAATTTATTTACATCCCGAGCCTTAGCAACCTCCTCGGCCCTAGCCTTGTCGATTGCTCTAAGTTTACTGGCTTCCTCGATTTCCAACTCAGCCAGCCTTTTTTCTTTTTCCTGTGCGTCTCTCTCCTTCCGCTCCAACCGATGGGATACGGAGGATAGACGATATTTGAGGTCGGATTCTTTTAGAATCGCCTCCTGCTCAACGGATCGTAATTTTCCGATCCGAGACTTAGCTTCCTCTTCTATTTTGGATTGGGCTAACATGAATTGTTCATGTTGCCTCTTTGCCTGCAACTCCACCTGTTCCTTGGCTTTCAAATAGGCCTGGGTATTTTTATACCCGGGACCCATCCGACGTCCGTAGATAGACTTGCGACTGCCTCCAGGGTAAAACATGGAGTCAGACAAGCCTTCGTCTAGAGATCGGCCTAGGTGATGCCTTTCCGAGCTTTTCGGTCCGGTACCACTAGGCTTATTTTTTGCTTTCGCGCCTGGGACTATTGCGTCCCTTTTGGTTTTGCCATCGTCGCTGTCATGATCCGACGATGTCATTAGTGGGGCTACTTCGTTTCCACCACCTGGTGCTGAACCCTGGGGGGTTGCAGTACGCTGCATAGGGCTTTGTGCAATTGGTGTACCCAAGCCGCTAGCCGAGCCTGTTGGTACCATAGGACCTAGCTGGCGTCTGCTAGTTATAACTTGGGACCAATCGCTCAAGTCTAAAGTTGGGGGTCTTAACACACCCCTAAACAATCCGGTATCCGGTACTCCTGTTTGGGGTGTAGCCGGATACAATTTTACGATGCCATCTCTGGTGGCATTGTCCATCAGGTCGGGTGTAGAAAAAATATTTCGTACACCCTCCTGATTAAACATTTGTTGTTGACCGGGTTTCCAGTCTAACAACAGATGCTGGGATGTGTAATCATCCTCTTCGAATCCCTCTAGCCCAGGGCTGGGGGGATCCGCTTCGGGTTTCCCGAGGCTTTCGGCCAATGTGGCCGCGCACCACCCCCGAACCAACTGGTCACGGCACCAGTGTAATGGTTCGTATTGACTTATATGTTGGGTGGCTCTTTGGCTCGATTACCACTAGATGTACCAACACAACACGAGTAGTTCGGGTTGGGCAAAGCCCCAGAAACCCCTACCTCTCGGGTAGGACTTTATTTGATCTCTTTGACAACAAAGTACTAGCGTCTGGACTGGACCATGTCCAGTCCCCTTCTGCCGCTCGTCCGGCTCCTTAGTAGGAGCTGGACGCGAGGCATGGTGCTGCCCCCTCTTGTACCAACGAGGTATCGCAAAGCGACACCTAGCTAGCATAGAAGGAACAAGCACCACACGAACACGTCTCTCGGATGAACGGCACTAATATATATACAATGATGCCGGCCCCTACACAGGTATCATTAGAAAATGAGCTAAAGTGTGAATTCTATTTGGCTGATTTCTGACTAGTTGTTCAGATTGAGGTTTGAAATTGAGAGCAAATTAGATGTGACTCCATACATGACATCTATAGTTTATTTTCCATTGCACAGTGTGTGCAATTATATGGGATATTTCAGCATTTCACATTTATCTTTAAAGACCATAGTGAAGGGAAATGAATAGATATTATTAATTCTACTAAGGCTTCACTGAAAACAGTATAGTACAGGTACAGTAGTTATAGTAACCATAATACTTAATAGCAAATTAAAAAGTGTGAACTTCCATATAAATGGAATTACCTATCTATATTAGCTATTTCCAATGTCTTATCATTTTAAATCAGTACAATCGTATTCAAATCATACAATTATGAATGCAATAAAAGCTGTTTCTTTAAGATTTACACTGTTTTGTGTTCTGTCACCTTCAATATATTGCACATGAGGTAGCCCCCATTATTATATAGATAAGGCGACCCAACATAAAAACCACAGCCTCACTCATAAGTATTGAATCCTACAACTGCAGCTTGCTTTTAAGTAGTTTAAGTTAAATTAAATGTAATTTCACCAACCTAGCAGGTGCAAACAGACTTGGGACTAGCTCTTTCAGGCGCACCTGGTATAGGTTTCACTAATGTGCCTCACCTTGTGCTGTGGGTACTTCAGTGCCACAGTAACTTGCATGTAAGGCTTGGATTATGTGTAAGACGATAGTCCCTTGTTGCAAATCAAAACCCAGTTGCCCCATTTACCACGATTAAGCCATACATTTCCTATATAAATTTCTGCGACACAGGCCTAGTGACCTATGGGTATTACATCGAATTTCCACTGGGCCTCTGTCGCAGAAATTCATGTAGAAAATATATGGCTTAATAAAGTAAATTGTGCGACAAAGGCCAAGTGGACTATTGATATAACATTGATAGTCCCCTAGGCCTCTGTCGCAAAGATTTATATAGGAAGTGTATGGCTTAATCATGCGACAGGCCAAGTGGACTATGGATGATAAATTCAAGGTGTGCCTTTCATGCAGGTGCCCTTCCTATGTAATACCTCGCGTATAAGGTGCACCTGCGTATAGGACGCACACTGGTTTGAACGTAATGCTATAATGTGCATCTGAGGGTTGATTTTGAGCAGTTAAGTACTGTTCTATGGTATACCAGGCCCTATCCTCGGCTATAAGGCTCGCTCTCAACATTGGTCAAATCTACAAGCCACACTAGAGGCATACAGAAGCCAAGCCTTATATATGCAAGATATTACAGAAGTGTAATAAAATTTATTTCAAACGTTCAAAATTCATGTAGAAGATTGTATCTAAGGATATAATCACAACGAGATTATACAATATGTGTATGAAGTATTTGCCATTATCCTGTAGGTACAGGAAAGAGAAAAAAAAGTGAAGAAGCACTTGGACTCATGATTCCCATTGAACCAGTTCTACCCTACCCGGGGAGTGCATGCCTATGCTGTAGAAAATATCTGTTGAATCTACCAGGGATCCTTTGTTAACTGAACAGTAAACCACTGTAATTATACAGCAGGGTGTAGTCTTTACAAGAATCTCCAGGTGGCAGTGCGGTGGAACAAGGAATCTCTGTGAATTTAACAATATCTCTGTGAAAATAACGATGGATCTCTGGCAACTTAGGGACGAGGAATCCTTCTTTGTTTCATCAACATTTTTTACAGTGTACGATAGACCCTTATGTATAATGCGCCCATATGGACCTTTTCTGTTTATCAAACGATTAGGCCCCTCCCAGTGGGCACACAACCACAAATTAACGTTGAAAAAACGTTGATCGATCAACGTTACTTCAACGTTGATTCAAAGGCTTTGCCCTCTGGGAGCTCGTGACATATCTTGGGCAGTTGACTAATGTTTTATAGTATAAAAGCCGCGTAAATAACACCATGAATTAAAGAGCATGGATTGCCCTTATGGATGTCAGATTATTCTGTCTAATGCAGAATTATGAGATTTGTTGACTTCATGAAATTGGATTAATGAAATCAGATCAAATTTAAAGCAATTTAGAGCAATTTCTAATGAATACAACAACCCCCTATTATAGAACATATCCATCAATTACTTAAGATTCAGTTAATAAATGGGCACTAATGACAACATATCAAAGATCCCTCTGAAATGATAATCATATGTAATGAAATATAGTTATTATAGTCTTCATAATTAAGCTCTTTGAATTATGTTCCATATATGTAGATCCCATTACTGTTTAGGTTTATTTAGATATCAGATTCCCTGGGTGTGGCTATGGAGTCTGGGGACTATTTCTGAGGAAAAGGAGATACCTACCGATACATCTGTCTGGATTTACTGCAATAGAAAGCCCAATAGACCTCGGCTCTAAGACCATGTAGTCCTCGTAGAATTTTAGAAATGGTCTCCTGGGGGAAGTATATATAATAACCGAGCGCAAGTGAACAGTAGTCAGACAGCTGCAGCTCGAGGTCTTCATTTGTGCCACTTTCATGAATCAGGACTTCCAAGCCTTCAGTTTCACTCCATAGAATACGTGATCTGTGAAGGCTCATAGCTCTTGTAAGTATTTGTCAACCTCTTGTTCTGTTCTTATCCAACCCCACCCCTACTTTACAAATGGGTTTTGCGTTTAGCAAAGCCTTTCTTGGTCTAGGGTAGGTTAACCTAAAAACGGCCACATGCCTTCAGACGTCCTGCCCTCATGAATAGCCGTAACATTGGGTTAGCTACTGAATACACATTACTAACTGGTAGATTCCATGCTCTGACATCAATAATTTCCCAATGTTGATGCAGGGCTAAATCTATCGTTCATGGTAAATTTGCGGGGTGGATGTCTCATGGTATGTTGTTGTCTTAAGGTTAATCTACCCTACACGGTTAAAGCAGGACGTCAAGGGCCGCTGACCTGTTACATTCTTGCATTGGAGCTTCCGCACAGGCACCAAGAATTCTGACGATCACTTTCGCAAAGCATTCATATAATATTATTATTTATAAAAACTAGTCAGCGGTTTACCTTTCAGATATTCGAGGTGGCTCTTTAAATTCTCAGGCCATCCTTTGTGAACCTCAAGCTAAGATACTCTACATTATGATGTAACTAAAAGAGGAAAGCTCTAAAGTTTCAACTTCAACCCAAGAAACATTGCATCATGAAGTCCCCTATCCTTCATCTTAAACCACCCTTCTGTCCTGAAGCTACAACTCAGTAAACACCTTCCTAGATGGAGGTTTCACAGAGTTATATCTACTTAGAATTTTGGTGACAACTACGTATTTTTGCTTGCTATAAGGACGCTCAAATATTAAGGTTTACCTACGTTCTAGATACATAGTTATCACAAGTACGTATTTCAGTATTTCAGAATAGGTATTGCGAAGTCTTGATATATAAGTCTTTATGTCATGGCTGATACGAACGTCACTATAGATTAGTACTAGAACCGCCATATTCAATGGGGGCATTGAATACAATGTGTCCGTATTCAATGGGTGTCCGGCATCTTGGATTTTGAACAGATCTGAGCTGTGTTTCTTTACTTAATAGCAAAATAACCCCCTAGGCCATGACATAAATGCAAATGTCCACTTCCATGGGATTTTTTTACATCGTATTCCCTGAGGTGGGACTGGCGTATCCCATGAAGCCAAAATATCCCATGGTTGTGGACATTTGCTTACATATAAGCCAGTCCATTGCATTGTGTGCCTTCTTCAGCAAGCTAGCCATTTCAGTTACCTGTTGACTTTTTCTATAATAAAGGTGGCCGATTTACATTTACTTGATTGTAATGGGATTCAACCTTTTGCTTGCAATTTACTCTTGATGATGATGATTGATTTCTATTGACATAAACTCTCAGTATGAGGGGAGCTATTTAATTATCACCCTGTCGAGCGACTCAGACAAATGTGATTATAGGTTTTATCAACAATTTCCATCAAAACTAATCAAAAGTCCACAACTTTACTGTCTAGTGTCTATTTGTGGATCAACACGGTAAAAGGTATGCCCGCGCACCCCCTCTTGGGCGTACCTTTTACCGTGTTGATCCACATTTAGTTAATCACTAGACAGAGTCAATAGATGTCCTTTTACATGCAGTTGAGTTAGGTTCCTGTTAGTATACACATAAACTTTAAATATATTTCTGCTCAAACAGCTCGGGAGGGTGTTGCTCCTATAGTAGAAGGAAGAGCTGGCTAAAATGCCCTCATTTCCAGTCCTTTCTTTTCATGTAGCTATAACTTATCCCTTTTGTTGCTCACAAGTGGTCATTCAAGTATGGTGCTAAAAAAGGGGGATTTGAGTAGGTACCTAGTTGGGAGAAGTCAGTCAGTATAATATTCTATAATGTGTGTGACATAAGTAGGTACCTGGTAGTGCAGCTCTCTCTGTTTTAAACAAGGCAGGTGACTTTTCAGACTAATGTTGTGAGTGCAAGTTGAATGGTGAAGCAGAGCATGACTTCTTCTGAAAAAAGGGTACCTATACTGACAGCTCTTTTTACCATAGGAGCAACACGCTCCTGTCATACTGAAGCACCACATGTCTAAAGTTTGGAATCTTTATAACAATGTCATGTTGAATTCAAGGAGAGCACCATATCTGCAAAGAAACATGAGATGGCACGGTATTATCACATAGTAATTGGCCAGACTAGTAGTCTAGTGCATTCACCTATTTCCAAACAAGAATAAAATGTATACATGACAGTTGTGATTTCACAAACTAAGGGCTGTGGTTTAAAAAGGAATAGAACTATTTAAACAATGAAGTGCAGACAACAGGCAGCAGCAACAGCAATGAGTCAAGATGGCGACTAGCAGACGCCAAGGTCAAAGATTATTATAGTTCTATGCTGATCCTACAGGTGGCGCCTCGGGTGCGCCTGGACCTGTCGTGACCGGTAATTAAACAATTACCCTCAATGATTGGGTCTAGGCCTAATACATCAGTCTAGACAGAATTAGAACACAATGAGTGAAATTAACAAGTAAGCAATCATCATCAGTACACCTTGTCTCCTGCTAGCTACCTACTGAAGACAGTGGTCAACCGTGACGTCAATCACTGCCTTATCATGGCGGCCCCCATGGAACTCTACGGCAGAGCACTTCTTGCAGATTTTAGCAACTAGTGGCGGATCCAGGATCTGAAAAAGGAGGGCTCGCGGCCCAAAAGAAGGGGGGGGGGGGAAACACCACCTATTTCTGAGCAAGTTTTGAAGTCCAAAATATCTAATTTAACTCTTAAGTACTGGGAAAAACGGGTGTGTGCGTGCCCCAGCGCCCCCCTCTAAATTCGCCACTGGCAAGGAAAGGAACTTATCCCAAAAGTCATACTCTGATTTAATTTCCTGCATTACTATCCATTCAAACAGGCGTGAACAAATGCTGGTCTTTTGTTTTAAGGGTTGTCATGTGCTGTGTGTGGGCATCTAGTTCATTCCAGTGTTGCATTCCCCTGAACTGGGGACTATTGTTAAAAATGTCTTTACATGTACTACTTTAAAGATGCTATCCCAGCTAAAATTTTGCGATTTTTCGGTGAAGCCATTTTCGTATGAGTTTTTCCTTCCTATAAATCCCTGAGTTTTGAGACAACATGCATTATATTTCCCCATGATATATGGGCTTTATAGCTCAGAATTTTTACTGTAGGTCGACACTAAAACAGCTGGATAACATAGCATTGTTTTGGTTTGTCATGGATGAGTGACCAGCTCTATAGTATGGGTCTCTGCATGGCTCAATAGTGGCACCTTGTGGAACTTGACTCATATTTCCCGCCATAGGAAAGAGATATTCTGACCCTAAGTGTCTTCTGTCTCCACATACAGGGGACACTCATATCAAAATGATATGCACTATTCAATAGGGGAACAGGTTATATTGACCACAGACTCATTCATTAATCACTTTCCAAAAGGTTGTTTTAGTTGAAATTGCATCTTTAAAGTTCACCTTTACATTACCATGCAAATTCTTTGAGGAACCATCACACTTTCAGCTTTAATAGATTTTTTTGAACATCAGACCTAACAGTTGATAATAGATGTTTAATGCCATTTCTACATCGAAGGTCCTATTCATTGTGAGAACTACATTACACAATTTCACAGAGGAATGTGTCGGTGCTCACACATGTGCACCACACACATCCGAGTGAATATGCAAGAATAGATATAGACCCTTTTAAGTGGGCTCAGAAAGCTCAACAGTTGATGTCTCCTTTGATGAATGATATAAACTGGGATGGCATTTGAATTGCAGTTGCTGTTTGCAGCATGGGTTTCAGCCTACTTCCCACCATTATTATAGTGATCATCAGTATGGACTCCATCCAAGCTGTAGGGATGGATAATGAAACAACAGTTCCAATAACCTCACAGGTAGGTAGGATCACCTTTTCCTATACTGAATTATAAACATCTAAAAGTTATTTCTCAAATGCCCTCACCAAACCGTAGTGGGCCCCCCCATACAAACTTTATGCCCACTAAAAACCGACCAGGAGTAGGCCACTCATAGGGTTTGAGGATTGATTAGAAGGTGAACTTCAGCCCTTGAGCCCAATTTTGCATTATTAGAAGCATGTCTTGAGAACCCAAATTGCTTTACTACTTATCTGGATCACCCAGTTTAGCATTATAAGAAGGACACCAAGGAGAGTAGTCCTTATCTAAGACTAAATGTTATGGGTGAAGTGATCAACATTGTGTCACCACCTGGTGTTAGAAATCTGCACTACTGGCAGTACGTTTCCTATCATATTGCTGATTCTATACATCATTCTGAAGCTGACCCAGGCACTTTAGATGTCTAACAAAGTGATTGGGTTTCCCAGACTTGTAGCAATCCAAAACGTATTGATAGCTTTGCTGTCCTAATTCTGCACTAAAGACCTAATGGGCTACATCTTTTCCTTTTGAGTTTGTAAGTGTATGTGAATTACATAATCAGGATGGAACATTCATTTCTTTATTTTGGCAGTCCTTGTGTGATACCTGTCCTTCCTCCGAAACCACAAGTCTGGAGACAACCTTAGGTAAGATGTAATGCCTCTGGGAGGTATTTTATTGATTGTTTTGATGGGGGCAGAGATCTAAGGCATGCGCAAAGGCTTCACATAGGAATATCCTTCGAGCCACCATTCTATGATAACAACTCGCTCCTCACACCTCTGTAATGTCATTATTGTATACTCACACATAATAAATTACATACATCTACACCCCTGTATAAGCTGCACCCCTGGAGGGCTTTGCTAAAAGGTAATGAGGATGAATCTTTATAAGTTAATAGATTTTTGTCAGATTTTTGTAATTCATTACATGGATTATGAGTTTAGTTGTGATGTATTTTTGATGGGACTTGTGACTCACATAGGTCACAACGTACATGAAACAGGTAGGAAACGTCCATTGCCTACCACGGTTTTGGAAAATGTGGTCGTTCTATCCCAATATCAACCGAGTGAAGAAAAAAGTTGAATTGGTTAAAATCAGTTAAGGAAAGTGCAGTATATAAGTACACTCATTTCTCATCTATCTATTGATAAGGTCCTCTTTGACAACCTCTTGAACATTAGGAGGTTTGTACTTTATGGTTTACTAAAGTAATGTCTATAAGCCGCACCTATTGTTTGTAGTGATTCTATAAATCATATATGCAGGAACTGGTTTGTGTCATGGTTTATATATGCTTGAGTTTATGGTACTTGCCCATGAGGAATGAGACAAAGAATTAAACCTATGAAATGATTTTGCCCTGTATATTAATGGCAATCAGAGAATGGATATGTAAGAATTTCGTTATCTATCTTCCGCAGAAACACAAACTGATGGATGGGATGCCAATCCGAAAACTGAAAACTCCAGCCTCCTGAGCTTTTACAAGTTCCTTAGAGGTAAATATCACATAAGGTATTCTATGTAAATCTTTTTTTTTCTTTTTGTAAAATCAAAATGTATGTCCATCGGCTTGGGTATTTAGAAATACCGAGGAATATGCCTAGGGAGCAACAAAATAAACATGTTAAGAAATCCAAATTCAGTATGGCACCTTATCCAAACCAATCCTCAATCATTTAAGCACACTTTGTGAAATGGTTTTTATAGTAATTAGCACCGTTAGTAATATCTGACTTTACAGATCAAACATTTGGAACACTTGGTGAACTATCAGAGGCTCCTTGTCTGAAGATGCACCATACGGGTGACTACTTTGATGATAAAGAAAAAATGTTTCGTGTGATGTTCTGCTTTTCTGAATCCATGGAAGCATTCACATCAACAGTGATATGGCCTAAGTTTGGGAAATGCCTTTTGGAGCATGGTATTCCTCTGAATGACAGCTTGGTTTTAAGTATCTTTAGGATTGTGCCTCCTGAGAACTGCGGTGCTAAAGTGCCATCTTTCACAGATGATCCAAGGAAGCATGTTAACTATCAGGTGGGTATGTTTCCTATAAATCTAGGTGTAGAATCCAGAGAATGTGATAAAGGGCCACTTTTTGATGGGTTTGGATGGCACTACTTGCATTAGTGTTTGTTTTGTGAGTTGCTCTATTCAAAACAACTCTTTTAGAGTTTTATTTGAGCGTGTTTTAGCCAACTAAGTAGATCCAAATATATAGAGCGAGAATTACCTCTGTGAAATAAACATTTGGAATGAATTAGCTTTAGTCTGCTCCACTGACTAAAGCAAAATCACTATTTTTCAATTACCTCTGCAGCGAGTATGGCCCTAGTCCTATACATTTCAAAATTAATGGCACGATCCATGTTCACTTATACAACGCTAAAAAGGCAAACAGGGGAAAATCTGCTTTCTGCTTCTAAGTTCAGTTCTATTCTTCTGCCCTATTGACTACAACTGGATAGGACAACAAAGGAATTATTCAGCAACACCACCACTTTTATTTCAATTCAGAGGCTACAATCAACAGAAAAGCAATTATTGCATGTACAAAAAGACTTACTTCAAACACTGCTTTCTCACAGGTAATCTGTCTACATCGATTTGTAGGCGTGGATCAATATATCGACTACTGTCACCCAAAAGGCATAGATCTTGAGAAAAACGACACCCAGCAGCAACTGGAGGAATATTACAGGTAAGTATGAAGTAATGATCTTGTGGCGCATTAAGGATGCCATAGTGTTTACATATGTAAAACACTGTAAGGCCAGGAGGGCATTTCTCAAAATTTAATTACCAGGACTGCCACACTTGGCAAGAAAGTGAGGGATCACACTACGATTTTGAAGTCTAGCCGTACCATCGTAACAGAATACCTAGGGGGAGGGGGTGGAAAACCTTTGACCCCTCCTGACGGGCGTAAAAACCTTAGACCCCTCTTGAGAGGGGCATAAAAGATTTACCCTCTATTTAGCAAAAAGGACCGTATGCTTCTGTAGATCAAAGAGGGGCACAAAAGTTCTTCCCACATCTGCTGTGGGGGGTGCAAAACGTTTTGACTGCTGTTGAGTGGGAGCACAAAGAAAAATGTGACTGCTGCTGTGAGGGGTTGAAAAAAGTTTGCACGCCATGCAAAACCCCCACCACCCCCTTGTTGATGTATAATTACCAGTTTTTCTATACGGGCCTGAATTCACACCTACACTACAAACTTCTGGTTTCCCAGCATGTCATGTCTCTGGAAGACGAGGCTACTGCCCTGGTATAACAGTGTGACCCTAGAAATTCAACAGGAGAATATAATATATTCTCCTGCATGGATGAACTATAGATAAACTATTGGCAAATGAAAACTTCTTAGATCAGAATATTTAGGTTAATAAGTGGGATGTCCATTTTGCTCTAAAAGAAATTGATAAAAATAAGTCATCAGGCATAGACGGAATAAGGGGAGATATACTACATTGTGCATTATTGTTGTTGATAAATCAATTCACTCATCTGATACAAATTAGTTTGGACAGGGGTATTTTTCCAAAATATTGGGCAATGGCAGTTGTAAGACCATTACCTAAGGAAGGGGATTTGGCAATGGTAAAAAATTGAGAAAATTATGTATTATTACTTATGTGAAAGTATGAAGAAAAATGGTACTTTTTGTGAAAACCAATATGGTTACAAAAAAGGGACAGGTACTGGTGATGCCACTTTTGACTTTGTTAATGAGCTTTATGAATGTAGAAACAATGGTCTGATAACAGGGGCTCTATTTATAGACTTCACTAAAGCATTTGACAGTGTATTACATTCAAAATTGCTAATTAAACTCAGTAAACTTGGTTTGAGTAAATCTAATTTTCTATGGTTTAAAAGTTACCTGGAAAATAGAAAACAACGAACTAGCTATGGTAATAAATTGTCCTCAAACCAAGATATTGATTACGGTGTCCCTCAAGGATCAGTTTTTTAGGTCCCCTGTTGTTTGTCCTATATATTGATGATGTTGTTAAGGTCTTAAAAAAATGCAAGATTAAACTGTATGCTGATGACATTGTGATTTATAGTTCTAACAAAGATGTAGACTTGGTTAATGAGAATTTGAATGAAGATGTAATTAACTTTAAGCGTTGGGTTATCGAAAACAGACTAACAGTAAATCCAAGTAAAACTAAATTTATGTGGTTTTGTAGTGCTCATAAATTAAAAAGATGTCCAGATTCTACTATAGACTTCAATGGCAGCACTGTGCAAACTGTCACCTTCTTTCCATATCTAGGTGTACATATTGACAGTAAACTTAGTTTTGATAAACAGATTAAAATTATTAAAAGAAATGTATGCAATAAACTATTTAGGTTTGCTAAGTTAAGAAAGTTTTTAACACAAGAGCAAAGTGTAAAGATATACTGTTGTACAATCAGACCAATTATAGAATATTGTTCATTTATAAGTACTAGTTGTAATGAGGATGGTCTTGCAGCATTACAACGACTGCAAAATAGAGCTCTTAGAGTTTGTCTGAAATGCAATATTAGACGGTATAGTGTGAAGGAGTTGCATGAAATTTGTAAGGTTCCAGTGTTAGAGAAAAGATTTGACATGCTATTATTATGCTTAATGTATAAGAAATCAAAGACTGTGTTAAATAGACCACAACCTTATAATACAAGGTCTCAAAAGAAGATTGTTTTTGAACTACCTAGGGTTATTACTAGACACTATAAAAGATCGCCATGGTACAGAGGGGTGGCTCTCTGGAATACTCTACCTGAGGAGATTCAGAAAGCTAAGACAAAGGTAAAATTCAAAGAGGGTGTGATGACCGCTAGGTTCCCTCAGTATAATCTTAATTATACCTCAACTTACAGGTAAGTCTCGAATAATTTCAAAATTATCCCTCGGAAACCTAAGCGTTTCCGGAAACCTACGAGAGTTTCAGAGCAATTGAATCCCCCAACAGAAAACTAAACACAATCTTTTTAGTATCCAATCTATATTTAACAGAAGGTGTAGCTTGAAATGAGAGGTATATGCAGTCTCTAGAAACAGTCACTGCTCGAGGAGTGCATTTCCCCCTACCACGTCCTCGATTGGTTTGTGGTAGTACTTCGCGAAGGACTCCGCCTGCCTCCAACCCGCTCTCCTCATGAGGGTGTTGAGGTTTCCTCCCACTTTAAGGATGCCTGAGGCCGAGGCCCCTCGGGTGGAGTGTAGCTTGTAATGGTTGACATCAATGCCAGCCTTTTTAAGCACGACCATGACCCAACGGCTAAGTGTATCGCGAGAGATACCGCGGTGGGGCGAGACGAAGCTGACCAAGAGGTTTTTCTCGCTCTTCCTTTTGTTTTGGGTGCGTTTCAGGTACTCTTCTAGGCACCTAACAACGCACACCCTCGGGTTCTGGTCGAACTTCCTCAGGACTATCGTGTTGAGAGGGTCCCCCAACCTGTTAGACTTTAGGAGTCTTGTCATCTTGAATACCACCTTGTCTCCCATTTTTAAACCTTGGATGGAAAGGTTGACGATGGTCTGGCCTCTTTGTGATGTGACTAAGAGGAGCAAAGTGGCCAGTTTCATGGAGAGCTCCCTGAGTTCGGTGGTGCCATTGTCCCAGGTCTGCAGGAGGTCTAGAACCCTCCTCACATCCCAGAACTCCTGGTATCTAGGTGCCGGTGGGTTCATCTCATAAGCCCCCTTCAGAAGCAGCTTTACGTAGGGGTGCTGGCCCACCGATTGGCCTTGGAAGTCGCCCAGAATGGCTGAGAGCGCACAACGAGCAGCGTTTAGCGCGGTGTAGCCGTTTTTGTCTTTGACCAATTTCGCCAGGAACTTGCACACTCTTTGGATCGACGGTTGGAGGATTTGTGTGTCAGTGTCTGCACAGAAGGCGTACCACTTACGAAGGTATGTGTTGTGTGGGTTATAATTGATAATGAGAAGCAGGTGTGGAAACTGCGCCGCTTCATATTCATATTCATATTCATACTCACATTCATATCCTTTTTCATGTTTACATCCATGTTGATATTGCTGATGTTCCCATATGCATATAACAGCATATACTACCAACTCTAATTATCACTTATTTGAACTAAAGACAAGGTGTATTTAGCTGTAATCATGATGTACTGAAATAATGTGTAGACACACAAATCTCTATGTATGACATATTATTTACTATCTATCTCTTTTTGCTTTTAATTTGTTTGTCTGTACTTTCTATGTAAATAACCTATTGAGTGAATATTGCCAGTCCCTATTTTTCCATCTGCTGATTGTGTTCATATTGACATTTGTTAAGATTCATGAAGTTATTGTATTGTTTCATTTGTGACTTTCCTTTGAAAAATCAATAAAACTTGGTCTGCTCTATAGCATTATTTAAATGAACATAGCAGTTCATTAATGCAATGAGCAAGTCCAAAAAAAATATATATATATATATATATATATATATATATATATATATATGAACAATATATAATATATATGAACAAATAACAGTTTGGTATTTTTCAAAATGATGCCAAATGACATCATCAGTTGTGGGCCATGTGATGCCAGTTGGCATCATCCGTCTTTGGCCATGTGATGCCAATTTGCATCATCTGTAGTTAATGAGAAATCTGAAATTTCTTATATGTGCTTCTAAACTCTGCAAAGTTTGGAATCACATTTAATAAAGGTCAGGTCTCCTTTTTTCTGTGGTAAACGTCATTTTTCTTGCATTAAACACTTCTCTTATATTCTTCCATAAAGAAAGAAAGAGATATCAGCAAAACTTGCAAAATCCGAAAATGACTTAACCGTTAAAAAGAAAATGTGTTTATTTTTGTCTTTTTTTTTGTGGCTAATCTCTCCCCCTCTGTGGAAGTGCACTCATTGTGGATAAACAATATATGATGAAGCCTTTAATTTATGTGGTTTTTTTTTTGTGTGTGTGTTTTTTTAATATTCCTCAGGCACAACTGTGGTTACAGTAAAGAAGATTTTGAGGCACTCAAATCACAAGGAGAAGTCATATATCAAGTTGCTGTAACTAGTTTTGAATGCCTGTCAAATGAAGCATTTGGCAGAAGCAAGATCAAAACTACCTTGGATGGATTTCAGCTTCAGCTGTTTCTCCAAGTGATGTATGGTGTAACTGGATTATCATGTAAGTTATGTGTTTGTAAAAAATATTGATTTGTCATCCCCCATGTCATATGCCACACTAGTCAGAATCACAATAGCACCATGCCAACCTTTTGGAATGGTAAATTATTTTCTAATTGTTGACATTATATTCTTAAGTATTCGTCTTTTAAAGATAAGAATGAAGATAATACATTGCACATATACCATCGAAGACTGTGCCCTTGTTTGATATCCTCCACTAAAACTTTTATGTTAATACTCTTTTGCTACATACAACATAAATGCTATACAATGTATAAGCTAGGGAATTGGAAGGTAAGGTAACATAGTTAAATTGGCATACAGGGAGGCATTTTCCAACATGCTTGAGAACGTTTTCCTGCTCAATAAACTTGTGTAAAAACTCTTTTGAGATTTATTGCAGGCCTCACTTCTGTAATTCAAATGGCAGGAGCTGCAACTTTAGGTGGGAAGTTGTCTCTAGTCGACATAGGAACCTGTAATACGGCTTTGTGTCACATGGCTAGTACTTGCCTATTGCTGATAGTGCTCATGCTAGATGCAGGAATGAACCACAGAATGATATATATCCCTTATGTTCAGTAAGTTACATTCTACAATAGATATCCATACCATAGTACTTACATAGATGTATAGGGCGTACAAGGCTTATGCAAGAGGATGGAGCAAGAAGATGGCTAAAGTTTGGGTTCTGCCTTATACTCACATTAAAAAAATCACACTCTGATTCACCATTCAATTTGTACTCACCACATAAGACTGAAAAGCCACCTGCCTTGTTTAAAAATAGTGTGTATTGCATTAGCAGATACCTTACTGTGTGACTCTGCTCTTGTTTTGGAGTAGCTATCATCTTCATTGAAATTTATGTACTTGTACCTGGAGCTTAATTCAAAACATCCTGGGATCCCAACCCCAGCGATCTTAGTGTAGGCACATATCATAAGACCTGGCTGGTCTACCCTATGTAATGCAGTGGTTGCAGTCCTGTCCAGAATAGCTAGTCCTGGGATCACTTCACTATTCCATTTCCACCACTAAGATCACTGCGATCTTAGTAAAAGAAATGCATAGTGGTTTCACCTATGTACAAGAGCACTTACAGGGAACACTCCTGATCAAAAGAGTGAATAGCCTGCTGCATACATAAAGAGGGGAGGGAGGACATTTGCTGAGTGTCCTGGAGGGCTATTAGGGCTACTCATGCATTAAGTGCACTGTAAGGTAATTCTTCCCTTCTCTCTCTTTGTCCTGGGGGGAGGGCACAATGCTTCTAATAGGCAAGCATAAATCATACATTCATGGGAACAACTCTTGAATACTGCACGGGGGTCAACTGCACCCTGTGCTCTTTTGTTAGCCCGTATGGAGACGGGGAACGATGGTATAAGCACTCTTGTGAAGAAGAGTGACTCCACAGCTATTCCTTTATTTTGGGACTCTTACCCCTGTGCCTAGTCAGTTCTTCTTGGAATAGTGTAGGAGGGCTGAGGCTAAGATTGATGCGATCTTAGTGCTGGCTAGGATATGTGAACCTAGTCAACTCTTAAGATCGCTTAATAGGATAAGGCTGATTTATTGCTAAGATCGCTGGGGTCGTAATCCCAGGATGTTTTGAATTAAGCTCCAGACTGATATGAGTACTTCTACAGGGTATTGCTCCTGTGGGAAAGGTTAGTTTTGCCTAAGACGTGCCTCACCTGTAGTAGTCTCTTTTCTTGTAGTCCTAGCATTTTTCTGTTGCACACAAGTAGTAAACTTGAAAGGGTGTGTGGCAAAAGTAGGTATTCCATAGTGCAGCACACACTATTTTAGCAAGGCAGGTGCCTTATCAGATATATTTATGGTGAGTGGAAATGGAATGGTAAAGCAAATCATAACTTCTTTGGAAAAGAGGGCACCTACTCCCAACTCTATTAGGCAACATAGGGACCACACTCAGCTGTGCAACACAAATAAAGTCAGCACTGAAAAGCAAGTGACAGCTGAGGCAATTCTTAGACCTTTTCCATACATGCTCAACACCCTCAGGATGTACCTTAAAGCCTTTTCATGAACACAGAGTGTACGATAATATGAGGTTGCCTTCTGTGAGATACCATGGCATGTCTTTCAAGCACTGGTTCCACAGGCGTATAGGTGTCGGGATAGCCCTGATCTGACGATTTGTGATATATATCAAAAGTATAGAAAAACACCGGTTAGGTTAGTGCTAATCCAACCGATTTATGCCTTTGGACGAGAGTGGACAAGGTTTTCTTAATATGGATTAAGGGGTGTCAACATGTTATCCTGATGGTGTCAATTTATCACTTGATCAACTAGATGAGAATATAGCTCACAAACACATCAGGGTAATCTTCTTTGTTATATCATTGGATCATTTGTTCATTAAAATTTGTCATCTTATACATTTCAGAGATGACTATGTGTTCAAATTCCAAGATGCAACATGTGAGACAATCATAATGTTTTACATCACTCTGCGGCTCTATATAAACTTCTCTTTTGCCATGTATGTTTTAGAGAGATATCTTGCCATATCTAACCCAATCAAATTCAAGGCATTCAACTTGAACAAAAAGAAGATTGCCAAGGTAAGTGATTGAATCTGTAAGATCTATAGTGCTAAGGTTGATGGATATTTATAGAAGTTGTCATCGATTTTGCACAGGAAAGAAAATAATGTATTATCATAATTCTATGCATTTCCTCCATATTACGAAATTATTTAGCCAAAACAGGACCCAAACAAGGGCTCTCAAAAGATGTGTTGCTAGCCAAAGCTAAAACCAAATTTATGTATGATTGATTGATTGCTTGAGAGATTCATTGCTTGATTTATGGAAACATGCCCATGATCGGAATATAGTTTGTAAACGCCTACCTCTTTTGCTATGAATATATTGTTCATAATACTACTAGCCCATAGTGCCTCAAAATGAAGTGTCTAAATCACAACATAATACACTTCACTGGATGGCCCTTGACATTCCTGCTCACCACAGTGCCACCTGTTGGCTAGCCTGACAGGCTTTGAGTAGTGTTTAGTACACCTTGGGAATTAGGACTGGCTATTCATCAATAGCAAAGAGGCTTCCTCTATAGGAAATTAACCACATTTGATTTATTACTTGGACAGGAATAATTATAGAACATAGGTTTCCTCTCTTTTGGAGCAGAAATATTTCATATAATCATTAGATGTTTTAACAAATGGCTTAGAATGTTGTCCAGATAGTGAGTGATGAGAAACCCCAAATTTCATACTGTGACAGCAGACATGCAAAGTTTAATGTTTGCCAGCCAGCCATACACAAGTATATATGAATGGGATAAATATTACAACAAAATAATGTTGGCTTTTGATAAATTCTCAATTGACCAGATTATACTAAGTAGATACATGATTCACTTAAGAGGTTATTGGCAGTTGATATCTATGTTTGAGAAGAAATTCGTGTTAGACTAGGAGGGTTATCTTCAAATGTTAGTTTTAGATTGATGACTTCAATTTTGAATATTGCATTTTACGTGTGAGGGAACGTTCTTTTCACCAGTTTTTGTTTTTGTATAGTATACCAAAGAAAAGTGTTCTTGTTGCATATTTCTCGTGTATGCATTATAATTATGTACAACATTATTCATAAAATAAGCCCATGTGTTTTCCACCCATTTTATGCATCACAGTCTTGAAGATTCTGAACAATTTCTACTGAGATATGGCTTATCTAACTTTATCATACCTATCCCATTTTAATTTGTATAATTTTTCTTTCATTTTTGTTTCAGATTATGCTAACCACATTCATCCTTGCAGCAGTACTTTCATTTGTACTGATTCTATATACACGTTCTAGACTTGTGCCAACACAGACACCTGAAGGTACATGCACCATAGTCCCCAGTGATGCAGCACAACTCACCCCTCTCAAAGCTCTACCTATTATCATGTGGACTGTAATTGTGCAAGTCATCCCCTGGTTAGCTGAAATGATCTTATGTGTTTGTGTTATAGTTCTCTTGAGAAGGGCAAATAACTTTCGCCGCCAGTTTCGACAGGAGGAACAGGGACGGGGTCTTATACATCGGTCTGAGTTGAAGATGTCTGCACGCTTAATGGTGACCTGCATATCTCATATTGGATGCAGCTTTCCTGAGATAACATACCTGACCTCCTACTTAGTTGGTACCTGGATAGAATTCTATACATTTATAGAAGTGTCTTACTATATTTCCTTGTGCTCTCCCTCCTTTGTGATGGTCTTCAACATGCCAACTACAATTAGGTGTGTTAAGCTCTTGGTAGATAAGATACATGTCGGTATAACGAGTGCCATTCAAACAGTGACCTCCTTGTTGCCATCTGGAATCAAGACAAGCCAGGCAGCTGGGAGAAGCATGGAGGCCTAACTTGCCTGAACGTTGCCAGGTGTGTCAGTGGTTTTGATGAGATATCTCTTTCTCTTTTTTTTCTAAGCCCCTACCAATATCGAATCAACCATAATACACAATGTAGTTTTAACAGCCCCCTCGAGCTCCTGTATTTCCCCCCCTCCCGCCCCCAAGTCCCACCTCCCAGTGAGGGCCTCCTTTTCGAAACACTCCATAAGACCACCAAGCCCCCCCTCTCTCCTGGCACAAAATTACTGTTCCCTCACACGATTAGCACAGCTGGATTTGCTACTACTCCACAGTATTGAAGCAAGAAGTAACTATTTCAAATACCCCCACCCCTTAGTATACGTTGGTGTAATGTGTGTATTGCTTAGATACGGTGCCCCGAATAGGACATACCAAAAATAATTATTCCCAGAAAAAATATTCTTGCCGGTGCTGAACAATTCTTGCGAGTACAGAAACAATTTTTGAGGGTACTGAACAATTCTTGCAGGTACTGAACAATTCTTGTGGGTATTGAACAATTCTTGCGGGTACTGAACAATTCTTGCAGGTACTGAATAGTTCTTGCTGGTACTGAACAATTCTTGCGTGTACAGAAACAGTTAATTCTTGCGGGAACTGAACAATTCTTGGGGGTACAAAAACAATTACCCAAAGAAAGGTAAACAATAATATATGTGGTGTTTTCAGTACAATTTGAAATATTCTCAGCAAAACTGATAATATTTTCTGAGGTCTTGGTGGTATATCTCTTGGCTCTGTCTTGTGACATGCAACCTGGGTCCTGCTCCAGTTGGGTTTCATATTGACTGAGTAACAATTTAATAATGATGTAGTGACTATGTAAAATAGATACATTGTGACATCGTAAAACATATATTAGAAGTGACAATGTAAAACAGATATGTTAGTGACAATGTGAAACATATATATTCAGTTAAAATGTTAAACAGATATATGATAAGTGAAAATGTGAAACATAAGTGACAATGTGAAACAGATATGATAATGACCAGCTAGTGACAATATGACACATATAATGATGTAGTGACAATGTGTTACAGAAGAAAGTATGATATAGAAATTTACAACTATAGATGCTTTGTTATATGTGGATATCGGCTTAGAGCATTTTTATATGCGATAAATCGATAGAAATAAACAACCATAGCGTACATCATCACCGATCCACCCTGAGGGGGCTGTGTCCTCCAGGGGTGAAGCCCCCCCCCCCCCCGAGAAGTTGATCAGTGACAATGTACACGAGGGAGTTTAGTTCTGTATTTATCACATGTTATATTGATATAAAAATTCCTAAAGGAAAATTAAAAATTAGCATGTTAAATCATGTGACCAACAGTGGTGATTGAGACATGTTACGCCACTGGGGTGTGGCAATTGGCCCTGCAACGTTATCTCTATGGGATGTTGTTATTCACATGAAATAAAGAATTGATCTCACCATTGTTGACCCCAACTTTGCACTTATAAATCATTATGTTGGTCCATTGTATATTTAATCTTGATAATATTACTGCATAAGAGTGTTCTATTCAGCACCCTTAAGTTCAAAGCATTGTATCATCACTTGAATCGGAATTGACATAGACAAGATCTGATTACATTGTTCTCAATAATTTATGTATAGATCTATATGTGCTTCTTTAATACAGAAAAGCACAAATTAAATTCCCACTGTCTGTTGTCTTGTGACATATTTATCTATTGTCTTGTCATCAATAAGTAATAATTGTAGAAGACTGATATAATAGAGTGTAGCTATGTGTGTATTTATTGCATACGAAATAGGGGGTAATATATGAGTCCTGTGGCGGGTTTGTAGAAGTGGATGAGTAACAGCTTTGGAATGCAGGAGGCGCTGGTGGAGTCGGGCAAGACTGATTCAGGTAAGAGATATGTGTAAGCCGCATATAGGGCAGCAGAAGGTGTAAGGGGTTAGTGTGAAGCAGGTGAAGAGTCAGCATTGTGGGAACCCGTGTGGAAGGCACACATACTCCTGGAGTCAGGCTGGGATGAAGCTGTTTAGTAACTAGTATTACACATAGCCACTGTAAGAATGGGCTAAGCAGGATTTCAGTAAGGACACCTATCTCTCTACCAGATTGGGGATTGTTTGGACATGAACACTGTATGCAGGTTAGATTGATGTCATTGGAGCCACTGTAGGCCTGAGTTGGACATTGGACTATGATTGCAACTGTGGTTTAATACATGTACAATAAACAGTGGCTTGTACTGGCGTCTTGGTGTTGGTTCTAAGAATGGGCTAAGCCAGCATCATACCACTAGAGTTAGTCTTCCCAAACACGTAATAAACTGGTGAGAGGTACCTAATATATAGACGCACAGCATTACATCCATATACACACAATACGAAACAATACAGCCCAATATCTTGCTTAGAGCCATCTAACGACAGGTGTGGGTAACGTTTTGCGAGATAGTTCCAAACAATTGCATAGTAGAGCTTCCACTAATCTCAGAGACATTGTTGATCTGTGGAAGGTAGATAAGCGATATGCGCAAATTAGTAAATTGCACAGGACATCCCTATTACAAGTGAATCACTAATCAGTACGGATCACCACCACTCTTTGCAAACTGCACAGATTCCTGTAATTTGAAATTTCTAATCAGTACCGTCTTCTGGCGAGAGTATGAGACTGCATTTTAGGTGGGTCAGAGCAGCACAAGAATAACCACTAGTGGATAACGCGAGTTACGGGTACTGGTTGTTTCTGATTTATGAGCCTCTGCGGGCAAACAGACCAATGTACTTAGGTGGCCCCATGGTAAGTGGATCATGTTCCAAGCGGCTGTTATCTGATAAGGTCTAATGCGTTATGGGAAAGCATGTACCTCACCACTTGTTGTTTGCCTGCAGTTAAGCACCCTCAGTTCAGTCTGTATGTCTCCTGGCAGTTACTAGTGTGAAAGCAAAGAATATCATCCAAGTTGTTTTGAAAAGATTGTTTGGTGATATAAGATAGAATCTGAAATATCACAATTTAAACCACCTACAGAGATGTTACATTTGAGAATTTTGAAGGCATGCCAGTAGTATAGTATGTATCGGAACGGGACTATAGTTAAGTACTGTTTATTACTCACTCGACCTGCAGCTAATCAGAGGGCTCCATTTGGTCATGTGACCTCCACATGACCTACTGACCTACTTAGGTGATCATGTGATCAGCACATGACCTAGTTAGGTGATCACGTGATCACCATGTGACCTAGTTAGGTGACCATGTGACCTAGTTAGGTGGTCACATGACCTCATTTGCATAATAGACCATGCCCCCTTGATTTCTTATAAAACGTTTAAGTGTTGATAGATTTCAACTTTAAATTGATATACTCTTATTGATTTGTTTACTAAGTTATTGACTTTTTATATAAAAATATTTTAGGCAAGCTAAAAAGCTTGCCTTAAAAAAAATTCGGGGTATTAAGTTTGGCAAGCTAAAAGCTTGCCCTAAAAAAAAAAAAAAAAAAAATTGGGGGCCTTTATTTATTAAAGCAAGCTAAAAGCTTGCCTTAAAAAAAAAGAAAAAAATTGGGGGTCTTTATTTATTAAAGCAAGCTAAAAGCTTGCCCCCCAAAAAAAACACCCCTGTTTCTTTTGAAACAGGGTATGTGTTTTTACTTGGTGTGTTTACTTAGGTGGTTATGTAACCTCATTTGCATAATAGACTACGCCCCCTTTTATGTTAATAAGTAGCAACCATTATGACCTAGTTAGGTTATCATATGTCTACTATGTGACCTACTTAGGTGGTCATGTGACCTTATTTGCATAATAAACCAAGTTTTTCTTATTTTAATGAGTAGCATTCATTATGATTACTCATAAAAGGTTTGAACTTTTTTCGAGAAGAAATATTAAAGCATTGGTTTTTTTTTATAAGAGGACGGGTTTTCTGATTGTGAAATGGATATACCCCTATTGATTTTTTGTTTACAAAGTTATTGTACCCTCTCCAGAAAACAGCTTTTAAACAGTCTTTCAATGTGAAACTGATGTACTCCCTTATTAATCTGTCTCCTCCAGAAAGGTTTCTCCAGAAAACCTTTCTGTAGAGTTGTCGGTGTTTTCATGATTAAGGTGTCAAATGAAGTGTGAGGGAACAAAATTTTATTTTTCCTTATATACCCGTCCAAGAGGTAAGCCTCTTAACTGAGGTTTTAAATTGATCAAAGACTTAAAAGAGATTTAGTCCATTTTACAGAGACCTGCGCTCAGTAGGCTATCTCTGTTTTTGTTTTTGATTTTCCCTATTGTTTTGATGAAGGTATGGATCCTTAGATTATTAAGTGTGGTCGGTCCCAGAGGGAAAAGATAAAAGACTTTAATCTTTGATTTTATAGACACCCCTCCAATTACTGTAGGAGGCTTTTAAAAGAAAATTTATTACATCATCAAAGAGTGTATTTTTTCCATTTATAGACATAGAATGGTAACCCACAGTTTAGGTTGACGACCAAAGGAGGAGTAAAAGAGGAATTAACTTATAAACTGATTTGTTATACTTAATCAGCTTACTATACTACATGCACGTTTGTAGTCACGAAGGTAGGTACGTACAAAGGCAACCACATACAAAGGTAGGCGGGGAGGTTCCAGGGCACGTGTCCGCCATTTTTTGTTGTGCACCCCAGGTAGCCCCATACCTTTGGTAGTGAGTAATCTGTTTAAAGCTGCAATAAATATTGGAATAACCTTCTTTAATATTTAATTCAGACAATTTTATGGGTAGAGCTGAGTAGGTTAGCTTTCCAATGTAGATCTATTTTAACCCATAGAATACCAGGCTAATTTTTAATAACAGATGGAGCTACTGAGCTGGTCTAATTAGGTGTGTGTTAATATGGATAAAACGCTGGAAGCATTTTTTATTTTGAAACATTTGTATTTTTTTGAATTAGCAAGGTTAGAGCTCACAAATCCAAAATAGGATTTAACCACCACACTTACGATAAAAGAAAATGGGGAAATGAAAAACACTTTTTTTTAAGTCTTGTAGCAGCTTTAAAACACTTTGACTTTGATCTTACAAGATTGATATTTTCCCTTGTTTGTAATCACCCCCTGTAGTTTTTGTATACAGACTTTGAACACCTTAAGCCTCTAATGAACCATAAGCCTCTTATACATGTATGTAAGTAGCATTAAGGTGTTTATAACAGCTTTTACACCAGTTATCCCACTTTGATATGCTTAATCCAGGGGTGGATCCAGGTGAAAATGGGATTACATCACTCTCTCGACTATATAAAGAGCCCTGATTTTTTTGGAAGGATAGGTCATGTTTTGACAGTATCAGCGACAGTGGGGGCAGCAGAAGCAGGAGCATGAGCAAGTGCAGCAACAGCACCAGCAAAGCATACATGTGCATTGGGAGGCGCAAGTGCAACGACAACACCAGCCGCAGTATGGGTAACAGAAGTAGGAGCATGAGCAAGTGCAGCGACAGCATCAGTAGAGTATGTGTAGCAGGACCATGTGCATTTGTAGCAGCAAGTGCAACGACAGCACCAGCAGCAGAGTATGTGCAGTGACAGCACCAGCAGAGTATGTGCATGTGCAGCAGAAGTATGTACATGTGTAGCAGTAGCAGCAGTAGCAGCAGCAGCAGCAACACCCGCAGCAGCAGTAGCAAGACCAGCAGTAGCAAGACCAGCAGTAGTAAAAAAATGTGGGAATCACAGAGCAGGAGTAAATTGTGAGCAAACGGTATAAGGTAGGTGGGTTGTGTTCTCTTTGTATCTTTTAAAAGACCAAGTATTTTTACAGTTATTTAGCCTTTTTGGTGATTTTTATCCACTATAGAAATATGTCAAAATTGAGTAGGACGTCTATGGTACTATAACATAGGGAGCTGACTGGTATAAAACCTATGAAAATACAGCTTTCCAGAAGTGGGGAACCTCCAGGGGAAATAAATTACAGCATGGTGACAACCTTCCCTTTTTTTTAATTGAAAACAAAGTTTATTGAGCCTCTCACAATTCACAGACAGTGGTAATTGAAGCACAACTGGAATTATAGTCAAATAGCCATCAGTAATTCAAACACAAGAAAAAAAGCTACAGATCATATTCATACGGTAAATTAGATACCATATCAAATTGTACACCATATCAATATATAAAAATTCAAGCAATTATAGACACAACAATGAGTCATGAAAAATCTATGTAATAATGACCAATAATGATAGACAAAACAGGCCCAGACAAACAAAGACAAAAGTAACACAGGCAGAGATAGAGAGATGTCCAGGATTATTGAAATCGCGACTCACAACATACATCAAGCGCATAAGGTCGATAGGCACCACTTGTCGTCATTTGGGGTGGGAGGGGCCCCAGAATAAATATAGTAGGACATGTAAAAGTTTTTTTGTGTGTATACTACAGGGATTGGACCATAACATCCACATATTGGGGTAGGTTAAATATGAAAACTCTACTTACACCACCCTGGCAAAGAAGGCATGTCCAAGATTGAAAAGTGACGGGGTGATTCATCTCACGCCCTAACCCTGTGTATTGTGGGATGCCTTAAGACCTTGTAATATATTATCTAACTTAATTATTGTGAATGGTTATGAAAATAGACAGCTAACCTGATAATATGGACCATAAAACATATACATTGGCTTTGATATCCATCATTTTGCAGTGTGAGAGAAAATGTTGAAATTTTATGCTGTACGAGGAAACACCAGTACATTCTACACCCCTTCCTATCAAATACCATAACTAAATGTAAAATGGACTAAATTTATTTATTTATTTATGAATAAGTAAGGTATGACCATGAGTTCATCTTGCTATATCGTTATTAGGCCTGCCTGAAAGCATCAGACCACTAGAGCTCCTGTCCAAGGCGTGAGACGAATCGCCTGTCGCCTAGCCCCATGACCGTACCAACACTGCAGGACAGTTAAGCCCCCAGAAATGACCAAACCTGATTCTCCCCATATAGGGGCTATGAAAGGATGAAAGTTGAACAACAGTTGAACATGTAATAACATTTATTAACTGCTTAACATAACATACTAATACATGCAAGGATGATAGTTGAACAACAGTTGAACATGTAATAACATTTATTAACTGCTTAACATAACATACTAATACATGCACTTCTCCTATAACGGTATAACTACTACTACAGGGGGGTTAACACCAAAGAAATGACCAAAACGTACGGGTGTGAGACGATTCACCTGCAGCAGCAAATGTATGGGAAAAAGGTGGACGGTTCTAACCAGAGGTTGGGACCATTCGGGCGTGAGACGATTCTCCTGTCGCGCAATGTTTCCTGGATAGAGTTAAGACCTAAAAAATCATGAAGCAAACACATAACCCTATGTTTCAACGAGAAATATATATATTTATTTATTACCTTTTATTAAAGGTGAGAGAAATGGCTTTAATAGATCTAATATAGTACGTTTATAGCATTTATATAAGTTAGGCCGTTCCTTCTTCTTGGATAGAAAAAAATATATATATATAGACTTTTAAATATCTGTGTACATGTTACATCTTACATCTCTTAAATAGAAGCACCTGGCTGTCTATATGTATACATGTATATATATATATATATATATATATATATATATATATATATATATATATATATATATGTTTATATATTTCTTAGATTAAGTTAAATGCAGTTAAATATTAATTTTTTTCTTCAGGTCGAGAGAATGTGCAAATTTCGTCCTCAGACTTTTCGTAGGAGAAACTGTCTTCTTCTTCTTCCCTTCTTCCCAGGTCCTGTCCACAATATTCTCCATGGTAGCAATGGGGTGGGGGTAGGGCAAGGGCTTAACAGGGGGAGTTGATTTGGATTTTGTGCTGGAATGTTTGCTGGAAGAAAGATGGGGGAAAATAAATTTTATGTTTTACTCACCTAGCAGAGCCAGGATCTGGCTTACGCCGCTTCGCGGGAAGGGGTAGGGCAGGCTCTGCCTCCACTCCCTGCACTCTACGGGACGACTTCCCTCTACCTTTGCCTTTGCCTTTTGTTGGAGTTGGAGTTTGGTGGCTAGGTCCAGCTACGGGCTCTTCAGGCTGTGGTGCTGCCAGAGCTCCTGCCTCAGGTGCTGGCAGAGCTCCTGCCTCAAGTGGGTGCTGCCTCGGCTTCGGCCTCAGGTGCTGCCTCGGCTTCGGCCTCACGTGCAGCATCTTCATGTAAACTATTATAAAAAGTGACAGGACTTAAATTATTATCATTATTATAATTATCATTTGATTATCATAATTATCATTATTATTGTTATTTATCATTATTATTATTATCATTGTTGTTATTATTATTATTATTATTATTATTATTATTATTATTATTATTATCATTATTATTATCATTGTTGTTGTTGTTATTATTATTATTATCATGATCATTATTATTATTGGAACAGGACTGATAGTACAGGTACAAACCTTTGTCCCTTTTCAGTTTAGCTTTGTACCTTCTCTTTGATTCACGGCGACATTCTTGGAGCTCTGGGTCAAGGTCATCAATGCCCTTCCTCTTTGGTTTGTATTTCTGAAAGAATAAGAATAAGATAATTTAAGAATCATAATAAAATAATAATGATGACAGGAAAGCCTTAAATTTCCTTCAAAACTTACCTCATCTGACAACCTCTTGGCCATCTTCTTCTCCTCTGTATGTCTTTTCTTGTCATAAGACCTCTTAGACCGTTTACGTGCACTCTCCAAGGCCGCTGGGGATTTTGGGTCTTTATAAGGCATCTGCAAGAATAGATTATAAAAAGCATACATGGGGTGGGTAGAGAGAAAGACTACTGTTAGATAGGGGCGAATCGTCTCACTCCCGACACCTACAGACTATGCCTAACATAGGATAAGTGTACCAAATGGACAAGACAGGGTGTGTGTTAGTATTCTTTATGATATGGTAATGCCAGGCCAGAATAAATGCAGTACAAACAAAGTTCATTGAGACAGGCGAATCGTCTCGCGCCCGACACTCACACACCTCTGCCTTCATTTTACATAAGACTAACGGTAGAAAGTGAACCAGATCGGCCGAGTGTAATGTTTACATGTTGCTGAGGTAGTTTACAGCCCTAATTACCACTGTTCGCTCGATCCATATACTCTATAACATGTTTTCTACATGATTTAATGAAATTTTTCAAAAATCAATGATTAAAAACTTCCAAAGCGCTTGCGTCCGTAACGTACCTGTCTTTTACACCAGATGGCGGGTCATAGGTTTAGTTCTAGTGTAAACCGGCAGGGGGTGAGACGAATAGCTGGGCATGAGACGATTCGCTCCGGGTCGACCTCTGCCTTTGTATAGTGATATCTATTGCTATGGAGCTAGCAGGAAAATGCCCTTGACATGTCTAATACCTTTGATATGTAGGTGCTTTGTGATATTAATAAGGATGGTTAAATATAAAAACCCTAACAAATTTGGATATGTAGAGGTACATAACATATAAACCATAGAGTTGGGTACTGTCTGACGTGGCGGGTGAGTCGAGTCGTCGGGTTCCGGATAGGTGGCAGCACCGATCCGGGTCTCCGAAGAATGTAGAACACCATTAATAATTATTAGCTGCCCCTTCTATACTATCGGGTAGCCGTGAGTGTGCATTAGGAATAAAATCTATCCGTTGGCATACACTTGAAACACCGTCTTACTCTTTCTTTCCGAATCGTAAGACCCGAACCCCCAGGTCCGTAAGGCCACAACCCCTTACAGATATATATATAGAAATTGAGGGCGTGAGACGGTTCGCCCTCTGCTTCAGCCCCAGACTACCCCACCATACATCAATCATTCTGTTCTGCTCTTTGCAGGACCCAGACTCTAATTTTCTTTTTCTCATATACAAGTATAAGTTTGCAGAGAAAATGCATGGTATAGATAGACAATGCACTGTGTGTATATTATAGCTAGACCCCCATCTTTGGGCGTGAGACGAATCGCCTCAAAAATTAACCAACCACATTTCTTATTACAGAAAATAAATAACTAAGTCTATACATACCTAAAAGTTCTTCAAAATTTCTTAAACTAATTATACATTTGCCTAGAAATATCCATGGGCCCTCCTACTAGTAATTTTTTTTTTAATTTATCTCTAAATGTCGATTTTTTTTATTTTTTGCCTAAAAAACGAGTTTTTTTGGGTAGTTCTAGGCCCCTCACTCCCAAAATATGCTTCAGATGTAAGGAAAAATGGGGTTCCCCATGTACCTCTAAACCTGGGCTATCAGAATAAATGATAATGACAGGTGTATATATTATTTTCACTGATTTATTAACCACAGAAGGCAGAACAACCAAATGACGACAAGTGGTGCCTATCGACCATAAGCTTCTATAAAGGAGGGTTACCATCATACAACTTCTAAACAAAAACATATTATGCTCAAACTAGTAGGATCAGATAAGGATTAAGTAAGAAAACATCACACTAGCATTCACATGAGACATCATAATAATAATACTACGAATACTGATATTAGTAAATATTTCTGATAATACCAGCAATCAAGATTGTTCAGGTTATTGAAAGCGATTTAGAACTTCATGAGGTCATTAACAGTGATCACAAAAGCTGTTTGTATTCTGTTTTAACCAATCAGAGCACCACTACAGCTAATGCAAGACCAAATAGTACAAGATACTCAGATACAACAACATCAACAAAAAAGCTTATTGTTGCTTAGCTTATTTCAGGATCAGAATCCAAACCGTCGTCACTGGTCAATATCAAGCTCCCGAATTCATCAATAGAGTTGACATCGTCATCATCACTTTCATCATTTGGTACTCTCAGATTTTCAATACGTCTGATTCTCTGCTTAAACTTCATTTTTGTTTCAGTATGTTGGTACCAGGCTCCTAATAGCGACCTCTTTAAAGACAAAGGTTACCCGTTACACAGAAGTTACCTGGTGACATAAATTGAAACGCATCAATTGTTTTATTTTTAATGATGGCTTTGATACTTTTTTTTTGCAAAATACCACCACACAATATAATAGAGATTGTCTATATACTGACATGTAGGGTAAACCCCCATTTATGTAACTGATCGCCATAAGTCTATAAGATAAGCCTTTTTTTAGCCCAGCACTTGTTACTAAAGACCCAGGGGTTGTAATAATAGGTGTCCATGGGTTGATACAGATGTATGAAAGTTTAAAAGTTCTCAGTCAAAAGGACAAGTACAAAAACAAACACCAAGAAATAGAGCTAAAACTTCCATTGTAGTTTAGATCTACCTATAGTATTTGTGTGTTCCCAAAATGTTGGTTGACGTTGTGTTTTTTTTTTTCTATAACCAGATTTAGTGTAAGTGTGTATCACTTCTAAATGGGGGTCTGTGTGCTTGAAGAGTGTCTGCATGCTTGACTGATCCTTGAACTGTGCACAATTAATTGACAGTCACATGATATCCACTCACACACTCCTCAACCACACATCTTACCTTTTCTACTGAATGTTCTAAACTAAGGGCTCTGCTGAATACTGACTGATGTCAGAATAAACTTTTAAACTGGGGAACATGACAAACCTGAGGATATTGGATTAATTTGGTTGCAAAAGTCAGACAAGATACTTTTGTTTGTTATTTGCACACAGGAACACTGAAAGATGTACCACCTATTGACTGGTAAAGTAAATATAGAATTACATGCATATTTTTTTTATAACTTTTAGCATTGAGTAATCTCAGTCTCAATTTACCAATATTGAAACCATACTCAGTCAAGTTGTGAGTGAATGGTCTAAAATTGAGGTAGGTGGGTTGAGTGTAAGTAGGATGTCTATGGAGCTATAATATAGGGAGCTAACTGGTAAATAAAAATGAAAAATATACCTCTCTAAAAGTGGGGTCCTCCAGGGGGGGAAAAATTACAGCATGGTAATAACCTTCCCTTTACAGTTTCAGTCTAACTCCTTGGTTAATTTCCTTCCTCTTTAAAGACAAATGCTACCTGATACACAGAAGTCACCTGGTGACATAAATCGGAATATATCAATGAAACTCTAAGTGAGAGAAATGTATGAAAGTTCAAACGTTATCATTCAAAAGGAACGGGTAGATAAGGGATACTGGGTACTAGTGTGTGTTCCAGTAATATTATCTACAATTGTGTAGGAGAATTTTTTTTTATTACCGTTACTCACAGATTGAGGTCCTACTGGATTCACTAAACTCCGATTGAAAGGTAAGCTCCCTCTAAATTTAATTTCCATGAGACAATAACCTCAACAATCTATTAGACGCACTACATAACACCCATAAGGAAGTCATGCTACAAAGTACACCCATAGGTTACTACTACAAGAGGAGAGTGTATGTGCACTGGTAGAATCAAAACAATTTACACTTCACTCTATCCATACCCATCAAACTGGGAAAAGTATCTACTTTATTTATAGAACAGAACTATTTTTTTCCTACAACATCAGCAATCTACCTCCCAAAGTTCCACAAAACAGGTGGGTGTACTTGCATCGAACGGATAACTTTTATTCAGAAGGGTGGTTCTGTGGAGAACCTATTGTGACAGCATTTTACCTCAGTGACAAACCTAAACCGTTGGTCTGGCAACAGCAAAGGAAAGGATGAAGCACATCAATGGAACATACACATAGAGACGTAAATCATGATGTGTGACAACCGTGAAAAACATCCTGGCTCATGGTTGACCTGTCCAAAAATGTGAACATGTCACCAGCTGCAGTTGCAGCGCCCATGCTTACAGATCGCACACTGAATAGTACTTATAAAACTACGGTATCTACCAAAAATGGTAAAGGTCAACGCTGACCGTATATATATTACATTTACACTTTTCTATTAGTTAAATCCAATACAAATGTAAAGTTTAAGTTTTTTAGCAATGAGTAAAACCAAATTCGCACAGGTTTACACCGAGATAAGTGATTATTACATCTCGGTTTACATGAATGCTGACCGAATTCTTCACCACAGCATGTGGTGGTGGCAACTAGTGAAAAAGTACAAAACTACTACCATGGATATAGTGTGTGTGTGTATAAGTCCCTGGGTGCTGATTGAATTTAATCCACTATACCCCGACACTTAAACATACAATTATGCTATGATATAAATACAACACAAGCAGCATGATGCGTTAAATCATACATCATGCACACCATGATGCAGTAGGTAATTTAACTTTGGTTAAAGGAGTGGTTCCTATTCCGACCTAGCGGGATAGGGGTGGTACCGTAGTGTTTAGCTGAAGCTGACCACCAGCATGTACCTTACACTGGTTGTAGGGTATAGTTATGTAATAGTTTGTGGTATTTCACTCTGTCCCACCCCACATACAAAAGTACTATTAATACTCATTGATTAACACAGAGTGGCTTAATCATATAAATACAACCTTAAAGGTATGGAGATATTGTTAGTTACAGTGAGAAGTGTCATATATCTACTGGTTTCCAATGTACAAGCTGTCAGTATATACATGTCTGTATATACTACTACTACCCTCATCAAAATTACATATGTGCAGCGGGCTTCCCTAGCCCACTTAAAAGGGTCTATTTCTCCTCTTTCCTATCCCCTCGGATGTGTGTGGTGCACATATGCGCGGGCACTGACACATTCCTCTGTGAAATTGTGTAATGTAGTTCTGGCCATGAATATGACCTAAGCTGTCGAAATGGCATTAAACATCTATTACTCACTCACTCACATATGTGCAGAGATGACACACAAACTATAAAATCTAAAAAACATACGAAGGTCAGGGGTATGTCTTAGATGTTGTCTGTGGAGTAGCAGGTCACAGAAGGTTGTACTAAGGTCAGGGGAGTGCAAAAAAAATGTCTTCTGTCTTCATTCCTCCCAGAACTTCTTTGACCCTTAAGTGATGTATACATGGCATGTTTTTTAGCAGACTAGAGGAGACAAGACTACTGCACACATGTCTGCAGTAGTACTACTGCACACATGTCTGCAGTAGTCTTGTCTGCTCAAAATGTGCCGTGTATACAGGCTCGAGACAAATGTCTGCAGTTGTCTCCACTTGTCTGCAGATATCAAAAATGTTTGAAAAAATCTGTCTGCTGTCTGCTCAAACCTGGTCTTGTCTACTTAAATGTGCTGTGTATCAGGGGCAGCAGACTTGTTTTGACGAGTCTGCAGCAAACTGACCAATAAGGACAGTCCATTGAGTCATGTGACAATTAGATATCATGTGACTTCTGACCCATTTACTTTAGTTTTGAAAACTTTCACCAGGATCTTACTCAAGACATCAGCAGACAAGTTTGTAATAGGTGCCATGTATCAGGTCAAGCAGACTCCTCCACACAACCCACAACACAAGCAGACATCTATCTGCTGATGTTTTGTGTGGTCTAGTCTGCTCAAATCTGCACTGTGTATACTGGGCTTTATAGGCTATACCCACAATGTTCTAGTGTCAGTTGCTGGGTATTGCAGGGCTATACTAGGATATTGAGCACTATCACTCATTGCACTTCCAGGTGTGGAGTATTCACACTTCCAGGTGTAGAAACTTACCCATGTACGGAGTGGCTTTTTGACCACTGAAACTGCATGACAACATTTTGGAAACCCATCGGTCAAGGTTTTGTTGTATCCATAGCATGCTGTGTGATCATGTGTCGTGTGCATGTACATGTATCATGTGTCCATTATACACCTGACCTATGTCTAGACCAAGATGAGGTGAGATTTCATCAGCGTCCACATAACTCATCACTCTTCACAGTACACCACTCGTGGTAAAAGCACAATCTTTTTTTGACTAAGCTAAGGGAGATGATTAAGAACGTCAACCATAATTGGTTATCGACCACACCTTTCGTCCACCATTTTGACGCTTAATACTGCAGAAAATGATCCCAAAGAAAGGGTCTTTCTTCTCAAAAACCACCAAAGGCTAAATCCCTCCTGTTTTAATCCTACACTGGCTCAGAGAGGCACTGAGACTTTTAATGGTAGGTTTTCCTGACCAGGTTTAGCGAGACTGAGCTGAGCAGACCCGGACCCGTCTTTGACGTTAGGGCTTCTCTGGGGAGTTCATTAAAGTTATTTTAGCAACTTTTTCTGTTCTATCGTGTCAGTAAGATATAACTCTCTATAAATATGTATGGTTTTCCCTACCTTCTGCTATTAATTTCCGTAAAGGGGGGTAAATACAGCCCTGAAAAGGCGTTTTTTCGGTTTTCCATTTGCATACACCTCTATAATTTTTTTTTATTACCCATGGATCCATACTTTTTTTTTCTCTTTCCCTAGAGGGATGGTCAGGGAAGATATTTTTGTCACATTCCGCATCATGGCCCCTTTATTTTTTATGCAGGACTTTTTTTTATTATTATACCCAATGTCCCACGTCTGCTCACTTCAACGCGAAAAATACCCTGTCTCATATTTTGCACTATAATTGGTTCTTTTTTGATTTTCTGATTGAAATTGATGGTTATGTCAACACTTGAAGGGTGGTAGGTCTTGAGGAACCAATAGAATAATGGTGATCAGTCATATTCAAGTGCCTTCTTTCACCTCAGAAAGAAGTGACACCTCCAGAATCTGACCAGTTCTGCGTCTGCTCGTTTAGAGTTTACCCAATGTTTCTATATCAAGAACAAGTATTCAATTAATTTCCCTAGTAGCAATTTTTTGTAGCCCCTTGACCCTTCTAAGAAAGTGTATTGGGTCTTTACCCTACTATATATAGTTAACCTCTTGTTTCCGCCCTTGAATCCCGGTCCGCGTCTGCTCGGTCCGGGACCGCGTCTGCTCTGCCACCTAGTGAAAAGTGACAACACTTTTAAGGAGCTGCCATCTGATGAGTAATTTTGGAGTCAGCCTTTTGGCGCTGGTATCGGCGTGTACCCAGCATGTCTGCGAGTCATTCAGGACGCAGCGTTGAGGTGAGTTGATCAATTTTTTAATGTCAGGGGGCTCAAAAAATAAAAAAAACTCCAAATTTCACCTCACAATCTACTTTTTACGTTGCATATTGTGAACAACTTTGATCTTTAACTACCACTCGTCACGAAAAACTATGGCTCCCCGTGGGATGTTCATTTAATCGCCAGGTTGATCATATTTGATGACGATGAGCAAGTTGTGGCCTCTTTCCTTGCCTTTTTTAATCGTTTCCCGCATCTGACTTTTAATGGTAGGTTTTCCTGACCAGGTTTAGCGAGACTGGTGCAGGTCTGAGCTGAGCAGACACGGACCCGACTTTGACGCTAGGGCTTTTCTGGGGAGTTCATCAAAGTTATTTTAGCAACTTTTTCTGTTCTATCGTGTCAGTAAGATATAACTTTCTATAAATATGTATGGTTTTCCCTACTTTCTGCTATTAATTTCCGTAGAGGGGGGTAAATACAGCCCTGAAAAGGCGTTTTTTCGGTTTTCCATTTGCCTTTTCCATACACCTCTATAATTTTTTTTATTACCCATGGATCCATACTTTTTTTTTCTCTTTCCCTAGAGGGATGGTCAGGGAAGATATTTTAGTCACATTCCGCATCATGGCCCCTTTATTTTTTATGCAGGACTCTTTTTTATTATTATACCCAATGTCCCACGTCTGCTCACTTCAACGCGAAAAATACCCTATCTCATATTTTGCACTACAATTGGTTCTTTTTTGATTTTCTGATTGAAATTGATGGTTATGTCAACACTTGAAGGGTGGAAAAAAAAACGAATCTTTCTCTTTAGAAAGGCGAACCAAACACAAAATTAATTCAAAATTCTGAATTTGAGACACAATTTTGATAAATTACCCACCTTCCGTTGGTCATAGTGACCGCCAAATGAATAGAGGCCCCGTTGGTAAAAAAAATATCTATTTGGTATACCTCCATCGTATCGTGTAGATCTATATGACATAACATCTAAAAAAATTTCCTTTTATAGTGCTGACCCGTGCGTCGCGCTCCAAACTTTTGGCATATTTTTCGACCTTTTTCAAAAAATTCAATTTTTTCGACCCGTGGTTTCAAACAACAATAACCATTCATTATCCAAATTCAGTTATGCACCCATATACTCCCAAAACAAAGGTGGAATCAATTCTGAGCAATTACTGGAGCTTATACAGCATAAATTGATACACGATTTCACCATGACGGCACAGCGCCAGCCCAGTGTCGCCACTTGGTGTGTTACCCATGAACTAACCAAAGCGTCCCTGGTAACCAAACCCGCGCCTTGTTTAGTTCTATAGAGCTCTATGTGTTGTGTTTGTCGAGTTGCTCAGATACGAATTTAACCTTGCTTGTTTTTTTTTTGTATTGACCAAAACCGAGCATGTGAACCATATCAGCTGTTCTACGCTAACAAATGGTCTCTATTTTTGTTGTTTTTTTATCAAAGGTCTCTACTTTAGACAAGACACAATCACACTTGCTCACTTCACCCTCTTTTATCCAACACCATCACCGCTCTCATCCTTTTAATTTTTATTTTTTCACCACATTTATTTAAAGTGTCATTTCGTAGGTAGACAAATAGTTCAATATACACTACTCCCTCATCAGTTACCTAGTGATTTTCTTTGTTCACAGTTATTTTGTAGAATTTCTACTGGAAAGGTCTTGCTTTTGTCAGCCAATACACGTCTTTAATCCATATTGAAAAGATATGTTATCAGTTCTTTCACATTCAGGGTATTGACAACTTCAAATATGGCACACAACCTTGTAAATTCAATCCAAATATCACCGACAAGCATCCTGGTAAATACCCACTCTCCAAACATAGAAATAAGTTCTTCCTTGTCGGAGTAGCATCCATGATATTTAACTTCCGACTTATGGTTTTTACATCCGTAACATTCATGTTTTACTGTCCTATTAAACTCCCTGTGTAGTAAATAATGACAAGTGCCGGTCATTAATAACGTGGCTGTTGGTCGTTCCACAATTGTAGTAACTGTAGAGGTGTCATATTACAACCATATGTACGGGTACCGTCTGGCGTGGCGGGTGAGTCCAGTCGCTTGGTGTTCCTCAGGTTCCGGATAGGTGGCAGCACCGATCCGGGCCTGTGGGGACAAACACCAAGGACCGTATATAAAGACCGGGGCTCAGCCGCTACGTCAGAGGCCCTCCAGGCCTCCGAGCTTATAGACCTAGTTATTAATCCATATTAGCTGCCCCACCACCACCTTCCGGGTAGCCGCTGAGTGTATCTTAATAAAACCGTTGGCATACACTTGAATCACAGCCTAACTCTTTCTTTCCTAATCCGTAAGGCCCGAACCACCAAACTGGTAAATCAAACCATTACATTGGTGCCGTGACCAGTTTATTCTGGTGTATAGCCCAGACGTTATAACGTCCAAATGGCTAGTACATCGGTTAGACAGCCTCGCGGAAGCTAACCCTTAGGGACAATTATTTGTCCAAGAGAATGGCAATGGGACATTAACAGTCCAAACCCATTCAAACCCACAGGATGTAGATGCTGCATCCTGGAGGGAACCCGGACCTCACTACACACTGGATAGTGAGGAAAATATACCTGACTCTGTACGGAGAGAACAATCCATAGAGAGAAGGAGAACCTTAATAAGTCAACAATCACTTGTTGACGAATTAAGCAATTCGATGTTCGAAGTTGGTGGTAGCACTAACCCAGAACATCCGGCACCTATGCCAAAAAGGGTAACGTTTGGAAAACTACCATACAGTATACCCAGACCTGGACTGCCTATTTTAGATTACAGCTCCATCGACGGCGATGTGACATACACAGTACCGGAAGGTGAAGAACTTAAACAACCAGATGTCCTGTTGTTAAACGAAACCTATGTAACTTTGAACGAGAACTTAAATACCTTGGTCAAAACGAAAGATGAAGTAATAAATGAAAAACTGCATCTGGAGGAAGACCTTATTGGTATGCGAAGCGAATTCGAAACCAGAAAGAATGAATATATGAAAGAATTAGAAAATGAAGAAATGAAACTTCGGGAAATGAGAAAGTCATACAATAAAGAATATGACAATAGACACACTCGTATCCAAACATACATAGATACGAATGATCAGTTATGTCGTGATAAGGCCAACTATGAAGCTGACATTAGTCTGTATCAAAGTGAATTAGAGAAATTGAAACTTCAGTGTAATAAACAAGCTGAAGACAATGAGACAATCCAGACGGGTATTATAGCATATAATAAACAACTGGAAGAAGATAGACAGAAACTCACTAATGAGCTTCAGGACTTACAAAATACTGCAATGACTCTTGATAAGTATGTAGAAGCTGCACAACTGACTATAGGTAATATAGATCCGAATGTGGTATCTACAATGTTGGCAAATACAGTCCAAAACGTAATGCCCACCAGGTACAATCCATTTGTAACTGATGGGGTGAATAAAAAGGTAGATTCTGGTATCTACAAGAAACCAGATCATTCCACATCCAGTGTGGTTGTTGATCCGAACAGTACAACAGTACAAGTCGGCTCAAATCAAGCATCAACAAGTAGTGCGCCTACACCTCATGTTGAAAAACATGATCTGGTTATAGGTCCGGCACCGCCGATACCAGATCTGAGTCATAAGATTAATCCGACTCAAGTTAATACAGCGGCAAGTGGACCAAACACAACTCCGCCATCCCAACCTCGTGTACCCGGACCAATAAGAAACTTGCTAACGCCACCTTCTTATTTTTCCCAACCCGGACATAGTACTCCAGCAGGACCGAGATTGCCTAACCCCAATCCTGGTCCGGGTAATGCACCTAATATCGGACAAGTTCCGAGGTCACACCTACCACAACCTAATGTGGTAGGGGGTACTTACTTACCTAGACCAGCTCCTCAAGGACATAGTTATAATAATTATAATTCTGGAGGAGGGGGGTATTCCTATTCGGGAAATTCATACAACCAGGGAGGTAATCAGAATAACTCCTACCCCAGGTATACGCCTTCCGGATCATCCGGAAATACTGGCTACAGTGGAGGCTACCCTAGTGGTTCCTCTGGAAATTATTCTAATACCGAACCCCTAGGAGGTAACCCTGGAGGTGGCCCCGGTGGACCTGGATCCGGAGGATCAGGATCGGGTGGAGATGGCAGGAAACCGAGTCGGAGAACATCCATGCCAGCATAGCCAATGTATCCAAAATTTGGGCATTGACTGCTACCGGAAAGGAGCAGATGGAATGGAAGTCATGAACTGGAGCATGCAAGAGGCTGATAGACTATGAGGATGTAATAATCCAGCTCGTAGACAGGCAAGGATACCCCCTCCCTACGATTCGAATGATCCATGGAAGGACAGGTATCAGGCTTTTGTCCATGAAGTTAACTGTAGCGGTTGGACAAAAGAAGAAGCTCTGCCTTACCTAATCTGCTGGTTAAACAAGGGCGGAAAAGTAGCTCTCAACCAGTGGAGAGCAGCGTATGGGATATACGGTACCTACAACCAATTAGTCGAATGTGCCGCGTACCTATTTGGTTCCATCGTAAGAGAAGATCCATGGGTAAGCTTTAAGAAGAGGACCCAGAAACCCAAGGAGTCTCATAAAGTCTTCGGGTTGGAGCTACAGGACCTGCTATCAAAAGCACGTCCAAATTGGGCTCTTGATGACGATTGCTATCTGCAGGAATTGTTCACACAATTCTATAGCGGATTGCGAGATCTGGATCACAAACAAGTAGTTTGGGATTCCTGGAAGGACGAAACATCCTTCAGCGACCTCTTCATAGCCATTGACAGTTATGATATGAAGAAAAGATTAGTGGGTCTGGCACCTAATCCGCTATGTGCTGCTCCATTACAATACAGAGCAGCACCCGCTCAAGTATCTGAGACATTCCAATTGGCCCCTGTTGACCTACAGGAAGCTAATCAGGAAGACGAATACATCTCCGATGACAACGGAGAATATATTGGTTCAGTCTAAGTAGCTGGAAAGTATTACCGCCAGAAACAGTATTGAAAAGTGAATCCGAAAGGAAAAGGAGTATCAGTTGTAAATAAAACGACGTCTGGGCCAACCCAGGCTAGTAATATTACAACTACAACCGTCCCTACCGTAGCAGCTGCTGCTGGCCCTACCAATCTGGCAGAGACACTGGTAGCACGGCTAACAGACGCTCTGAGAAGGCCCCGAGTGGATAAATCTCAGAGAAGGTGTTTCCCGATGTCAGAAATTAGGACACTATGCAGCCGAATGTACGGCTGATAAGCCTGTCCCTCGAGGACAGGGAAGTATCTCTGGAATAACCACAGAGGAAAACTGAGGAGGGGTCCCTCGATGGGCAGAGAAGGGGATCCCGATGACAAATCTTGCCATGATATCACCATCTGTGACGATAGTTCGCATGCAGTAGCAAATTCGCCTAGCACCGGAGTGGTTGTAGACACCCGGAAGGTTAGGGAGGCCGATACAACAGGTGCCCAGGGAGCACAGGAGAAACCCAGTACCGGTAACGAAGTAGGCGGTTATTTTTTAGCCAGGGTTGGTAGTGCCCACCTACCCCCAGCTCATCCTTGTCTGGAATTCCTAAAAGGATGTGGATTGACTCCAGGTGTGAACAATGACGTCCCGATTGTCACGGACACGCCCTCCGTACTGAACGGAAGGCGATGGTATGTTTGCCTCACTGTTAACGGGAGATCCGCTGAATTTCTCGTTGATATGGGTGCTAGCCACTCCTGTATCTCCAAGAGGTTCTACGATCTTATACCGAATGACTATGATACTCTCATATCGGGAGGAAATGCTCAGACGGCCGATGGCAGTACTATTCAAATGTATGGTGTGAAATTGTAATTGGATGGAATGCATGACTATGTCATGAGTGCCACCGTTGCGGATATAGCAGATGAGGGGATACTCCGGTTGGATTTCGCATCCCTGTATGGTGTGGTCCTGGAGCCACAATCAGGAGTGTTGAGTGTAAAATACCCGTATCCTGTAAAAGTTAGGTGTGTACTGAGACAAGTAAGTAATATGGCTAGTGTGGCACACACTGTTGGAATTTCCGCAGGTGTAGCCTGCGATGTGCTCTTAAGGAGCGATCCTGTGATACGCAATAAGCCTGCAGTGATAGAACCGAATGTAGTTACTTTATTAAGTATCGGATTGACCTCCGTATATACTATAGTAGCGAATGCATCCTGGGTGGTAGTACCGGTTTCCAACACTGGGAATGCTACTATCTATCTAAAAAAAGGACAGGTGTTCGGAAATGTTACACTTTAGGAAACAGTAACTGACAGTAAGTGAAAGTTACCCAAGGTAACGGATGACGATGATATCTTGGATGACTTATTAAATTGTATGTGAAACTTCATTAGAGAATCCAGAACATCGGAAAGAGTTTTATGATTTGCTCCATCAGTATAGAACTGCCTTTGCCGAACCCGGTGAAAAATTGGGTATGACAACTAAGGTAGTACATAAAATAGATACTGGAGAAGCAGAACGGTTTAAAATACCTTATAGACGGTTACCTTTAGCGATGAAAAGAGTAGCTGAAGAAGAAATAAATAGGATGTTGGAATAAGACGTAATAGTCCCATCCAATAGTCCATGGAGTAGTCCCGTATGCATGGTAACTAAAAAAGATGGTACTATCCTCTTCTTTATAGACTACAGAAAGTTGAATGGAGTAACGAAAAAGACTTCGTATCCATTACCGAGAATAGATGAAACAATTGACTCCTTAGGAGGCAATAGCTGGTTTTGTACCCTAGACTTGCAATCGGGTTATTGGCAAGTGGGAATGAATCCATCCGATATGGAGAAAACAGCATTTTCGAGTCATATTGGATTATTACAATATAACGTAATGCCTTTTGGCTTGTGCAATGCACCAGCTACATTTGAAGCAATGATGGAAACTCTTTTGAGTGACCTGTTGTGGAAAAAATGCCTAGTATACCTAAACCTAAGAAATGTCATATGTTCAGAAAGTCCATAAACTATTTGGGCCGTATCATCTCAGATGAGGGAATAAAAGCTGATCCAGAGAAAATCGAATTAGTTACAAATTGGAGTAGACCTAACTCACCTAAAGAAGTGAGATCATTTTTAGGCTTCTGTTCCTATTACAGGGAATTCATTCCTAATTATTCTAGAGTCAGTTACCCATTACAAATAATAGCTAACTGGACCCCAGGATGTACCAAGGATAAATTTCCTTGGACGCATGAACAGGAATCCGCTTTTCTAAAGCTAAAGGATCTGTTCACAAGTACTCCCGTATTGCAATATCCGAACGAGACGGATCATTTCATATTGGATATGGATGCTAGTAATGACAGCATAGGTGCCACCCTTTCGCAAGTCCAAAATGGGAGAGAGGTACCTATTGCTTTTGCTAGCAATTCACTGAGTAAAACTCAACGCAATTACTGCACGACTAAGCGTGAACTCTTAGCAGTAGTTGTATATACAAAGAAGTTCAAACACTTCTTATGGGGGACTTTACTCTATGTACGGATCACTCCTCTTTAAGATGGTTATTGAACTTCCGAGATGCTGAAGGAATGTTGGGTCGATGGTTAGCCCATTTACCCGAATACGGGCTAGAACATTGCCAAATTCAGCATAGACCCGGAGTGAAGCATTTAAATGCTGATGCCTTGTGTCGAATACCAATCCGGAAATATGATAATCTGGATTGTACCGACTGTGGGGCTCACAGAGCAGTTTTAGCAGGGATTCGAAGACCTTTCGAACCCCTAGTCGCCAGTATACTGGAATGATCTATGGATCACATACGACGGTTCCAGGAAACTGACTCGATAACTGCACAGCTACTGCAATTGGTACCTAAGGGTATACGTCCAGTCAGACCTGAGGTCTCTCAAGAAAATCGAGAAATGAGAAGGTTTCTTGCTCAATGGTCCGAGCTAAAGTTTTCCCACTACCGGACCACAAAGCAGTTACTTGTGCTGGAGCCTTTGTAAAAGGCTTCGGCACAAGTAACTGCAAGACTGTGTATCACTTATGCTACACAGTGACCAAGGTAGAGAATTCAAATCAAATCTCTGGCAAGGGATGTGCGAATACTTAGCTATTTGCAAAACTAGAACCAATCCATATAGGCCACAGAGCGATGGATTGGTCGAAAGGTTCAATAGAACCCTTATTTAGGTCCTAAAGTCACTTGTAAATGAAAACATGGACGATTGGGATGAGCAATGCCATTTTGTGACCCATGCTTACAACAGTACAGTATTTTCGAGTACCAACTGTACTCTGAACCTTTTAGTGTTCAGAGAGGATTTAATAATGCCTGCAGACTTGGTATTCGGAGTTGTAGGTATGGATCCGGAACTACCTTGCCATGTAGTTTTCATCGAATGTTTGAGGGACAGATTCAGGAAAGCATATGAGTCTGTCCGAATTGATTTAGAGAAAAGTGCCAAATGGCAGAAGGTTGGATATGATACCGATTTGAAAAATTGGAAATTCAAATCCGGAGATAGAGTGCTAAGGCTGCACGAACCACTTAGACATGTAAAATTAGCGTCTAATTGGGACGGTCCTTTTACAATAACCCAGGTTATTAGTGATTGTACCGTAATCATCAAATCAGACCTCGGACGGCTGTACAAGTCAAACGTGGCTAGACTAAGAAAATGGTCTGGGAGGGAGACCTCCACAGTCTAAATCAGATAGTGAACCAGGTAAAGAACCAGATATCGATGAGAGGCCGGGGTAGGCCTAGGAAGATATCTGAATCAGTACCACCATCGCTAACACAGACTAAGCGTGGTAGAGTTAAAAAAGTCTCGGCAGGTGAAGACAATAAGAAGAGGAAAGGTGTTTCGAAGGCCAAGAAACACCTAGAGATGGCTGTTCGAACTGTCAGGTCCGAAAAGGAACTATCCAAAGAGTGGATAGTCGTCCGCCGCAGCCCTTGACTTGCCCAGAGGACTGCAGTAACCTAACCTGTATACACAACGAGTGTAATGTTTACATTTAGAGGAACGGATAACAACTGACCTGAAAGGTTTAATTGTTGTCCCTGTATGATGTACCAGTGGGCAGTGGACAGATAATCTGGTGGATTTGCTTAAGCTTTCCATAAACTCCACTTAAAATCCCTAGACGAGTCGACAGCATGAGCGATAATTACCTAAAAACAGATTTTTCACATCTAAACAAGCTAGCTCCACCCACAGAGTCGATTCTCAAGAAGGCGACTCAGCTACTCGTCGAGAAAAGGAGTGTTGGACTCCCGTGTAGATTCCTCCAGTCATGGCTGAGAAATCCGTAACCGTAGCCAAGCTATCCGGTGACCTGGATAAGCTGACTCCGTCTGCAGATGCTTTTCCGGAAGCATTGTCACCTGTTACACAGGCAGATAATGACCTGATGGAGGTGGAGGAATCCGCCAATCGGTCGTTCAAGGAGAAGCTTGCTTCATTTTCTTTGAATGAGCCAGAGAAGCCAGTATCACCGCTTCCTACCAAGGGATCTGGAGACGCTTCGAACCCAGAAGAACAGCTAGGTGCAACCGGATCCAAAACTACCCAGGTAGACGGATCCAAAGACCAAGTGAAGGAATGGAAACGGGCAGAGGATAACCCATTTCCAGCATCTTATGATAGAAGGTACCTGTACGTCCACCCGGATCTACAGGCACAGATAGTACATCCTGATGGTACTCCAGTCAAACTGGATCCGAAGGTGAGACTTGCGATCGAGGATGTGATGCACCCGCTCCAACTCAAGAGGATGCCACTGGAGTGGCTTAGGGATTGGACATGATTCCAACGAGGACTCATGGTGGACATTGCCTTCCGAGAGTCAGTTTACGAGTCAAACAGAGCCTTCTTGCTGGGAGCCTATCCCAAGCCCGATAGATCTCAGTGGAATGTTACAAAAGATAACATTGATTAGGTGGGTTGTGTGTCGGTGCTCGTGGACAGACCTATCCCCACCCTAACACGGTCCGGCAAGACCTGCACACCCTTAGGGAGTACAGAGAAGCAGCTTCCAACTTTGAACAGTGGAACAACGGCTATTATGTAGCAGAATCATAAACAATTATATAATTAATAAACCAACTTATTGTTTATACATTGATTTCAAAAAAGCTTTTGACACAGTTTCACATCCCAAATTATTTGGAAAATTACAAGCCCTAGGTCTCAGTTATAATACATGTAATTTCTTCAAAAATTATTTAGCAGATCGCTCGCAATGTACCTTAGCTAATAATATCGTCTCATCCTTGAAACCCATCACGTATGGGGTTCCTCAAGGTTCAGTTTTGGGTCCAGTATTGTTTTCTATATATATTAACTCCTTAGCCAGAGCAGTTGATTGTGATATTACGTTATATGCGGATGATGCAGTGGTATCTGTTGACTCTCCACATAAAATGAACCACGTTATCCAGAAGATTGTATCATGGTGCCTGAACAATACCCTTACTATCAATGTGCAAAAAACAAAATGGATGTCTTTTAACACTAACATAAATAACAATACCTGTTTCTCTATGAACAATATGAACCTTGAAAAAGTGAAGGAATTTGTTTACTTAGGCTTAAGAATGGATACAGAAATGCAATTTGTAAAACATAGGGAAACTACTATGCGAACTATACGACATAGGATTTTTCAAATGGGTAGAGTGAGAGCTTTACTTGATGAAGATGCCTCATTGACTGTCTTTAAATCTATGATATTACCTATATTTGACTACTGTGATTATGTCTGGGATAGGGATTATAGAGGTGAAAACAGAGATCTACAAATGTTACAGAATAGAGCTTTAAGGATGGTATATAAGGTTAAATTAGAAGAAAATCCTGTTATGACGACCAAACAGATACAAGAAAGAAGTAATTGTACAGAACTATATGTTAGAAGAGATCTACACCTACTATCTTATGGTTTTATGCTAGCTCAGAACATGATTTTTGTAGATAGAAGAAATATAGCTACACGATACCATCAGGGTAAGAGACTAACCGTTCCACATAGTTTAAAACCAATTGTTCTACGAAGTGCTCTATACAGAGCCATTATAAGATGGAATCAGTTAAAACCAGAACTTACAGTTATAGACAATATTTACAAATTTAAAAATAGTGTTAGAAAAGTCTATCCAAACTGTTTTGTATGACTAAGCAACTATAATAGACCTATGATATTATTAATGTACTCATCTCATCTCATCATCATTACAGCCAAAGGGCACTTGACTATTTTTTTCACATCAGTATTGTTACTTAGGGTAGTGTATTATCATTATTAACCCTAGTAGGCTAAGTCAAACAAAGAAAGCTATGTGACTGCTAATATTGTTTACGAAAATATGTCTTAAGAAATGAATTTATGGTATATAGTGGGTCCTAGCGTAAGCACTACAATGCGTAGGTGCTAGGTTAAACAACTTGCATTTTACTATGTATCTTGTTTTTGCCCAATAAACGACTTCAAAAAATCCGAGATTACCCAGGTCAGGAACTTTTCCCTCCTAGAACTGGACCATCAAGCAGCTCTCCATATGATCATCTAACGTCGTATGGCAGTAGAAGAAGAGGCTCGCAACAAAGCCCGAGCTGAGGAGGCGGTATCAAAAGTGTCCGCTCCCCTGATCCCTGATCTAAAGTTAGATGCTAGAGGCTCAGATTCTCCTAAATCCGCTTCTAGCAGTTCTACCGGAAAGTCTGTGGATTCGGTAATCCCAAGTACCTCGGGTGAGGCTGGAAAGCCTGAACCCGGAACCAAAGACCCTGATCCAGAAGATTGGAAAGTATCTAAGAATAGAAGGTCTGCTTCACGTCGGCTTAAGAATCTACCCGATTCTGTCAAAGCCGAACCGAAAGCCAGTACCTCAGGTACAAGCAGTTCGGACGATGACTCTTTAGATGAGTCCTCAGTAGAGAGTGATGAGAAAGTTATCCCATCTACTCAGACTGAGGCAGAACGTTGGGCTAACGCCAAATCTGGGTATAAGTCCCGGATCCCGACGTGTTTCCAAGATTGCACTTACGGAGTGAAGAAAGACGATTCCACTCTGTATGCCTGCCCCGATCCGGTCAACAAAAACAGGGAATCTGATGACGAAGATTGGATGCGTCTTACTGATGAGGATCCCAATCCGAGCAAGGCCTATCGCAAGATGTGGCTTATGCTGAACCACACTGAAGGGTATTAGGGTAGAGTGACCTTGAGTCGTCCAGGTACCTTGAGTCAGCCATTTTGCTTGGTTTTGGGCACAACATGAATGTGTTAATGAATATATTAGTGGATTCTAAGCTGTTTGCACTGGTAATATATGGCAAGATATGCTATAAGCTATCTTAGCATCTTTGGAATATAAGTCTAGGACCTTCCAGATGCTCTAGATGACACTAGTTTTTGAATTATTCTTGAAGTCAGATATAGGTTTCCGATGATTTTCAAGCAACAAAATGATAGATAAGTGATGATGTGATATTGACCAAGTAACAGAGTTAAACCTAATTAAAATTGAAAAAAAGCATTGCATTCATACTCTGTCAAACTTCATTTAACTTGAAATTATTCCTTTTATAGTGTTCAGTACAAAAGTCAACAATCTGCTGTATAGAAGTTGACTCGTGGTATGATAAGACTGACCCAAGGTATCTGTGAGCAATACATGTACCTTGAGTTGGCCACTATACAAGTACCTTGAGTCGGCCACTATTGCATTTTGGTCCAAAATGAACTTAGTAGTGACCATTTCATTGGGTTCTAAGTTATTTACACAGCTAGAATATTTTGAGTTGTAGCACCTGCTATCTTTCCATCTTTGGGTAAGTGAATCTAGCACTATCCATTATTTTTCAACAAAATCAACTATATTCTACCAATTAGGTAAAGAGGTCTTCTGATAGATTGACACCCACTTTGAAATGACGGACAGCTGATAAATGGGGATAAGTTTGCTATAATTTATGTTTACCCAAGGAATGGTATTAATCAGCATTATAATTAGTAAAGTCATTCCATAAACACTCTGACCAAGATCACTCAGCCGGGAATAAATGTTTTCCTTGTTTTGCTTCAAAAGCACACTCTTTACTATGAATAAGTTGAGTCATTTTGTGATGTGGCTGACTCAAGGTACCACAGTGGCCGACTCATGGTACTGATGAAAGAAAATTCACATCTATTGAATAATGGGTGCTCAAAGAGCTCCATTACTATGGGTATGAAAGTTGTAACATTGCTGGATGAAAAGAGTAAGACATCTGGGTAATATTTTTATCCATTTTTAGATGACCCCTGCAAGTTATCCTACTATTACAAAGATCCTAGAATAACTAGTAGGTGGTGAGATGACCCAGGTGGACGACTCATGGTCACTTTACCCTATACCTATACCCAGAGGCGGAAGTTGCGTTGGACACTTGAGAAGTGGTACGGTGACGACCAAAAGTCCTGTCCCTTCTCTATTTGCCAGGATGCTAGTGATGTCTCGGTCCGCATCTCGTAGAAGCCCACTTCCACCATCACCCAGTCTACATTTGTGACCCGAGTTATGGTAAGAAGGATAAGAAGTGTACTACAAAGGTCACATACAACCGGCGTAGTGATCTGGCAAGACACCAGAAGAAAGACCATGCTGAAGGTCTCGAAACAGCCCGTAAAAAGATTATGGAGCTGCATCAGGAACTCATGAAGGAGTTCGATAGCCTAAGCGCGGATGCTTGGTCGAAGATCCGACCAGGGGACCAAGTCCTCTGTGAAGTTCCGAAAACCAAGGATTCCAAACTTCGTGCTAAGATTATCCTTACTCCAGGAAAAGGAATGTTGGATATGCATGAGACTCTTTGGCAGAAATGCGAAGAATCTGGAAAGGACGGTAAACGAGCCCGGGAGAGAGTTAGGAGAGACCAGAGCCGGGCGGATCCGGTAATGGTCAGGCTAAAACCAGCACCCAATCCAGGGCGGATGATCGTTCCAGATCCCCCCTGGCACGTCACCCACACGAGCAGACCCAGGGTACTCCTGTCTTCAAGAGACCCGGGCCTGCCGGATATGCTCGAGCAGCATCTAAACCTGGGAAATTGGATGCAAACAATTTCCCGTCAATGTTACAAGGCCCTGGACCTTAAAGCCAGACCTTGGTCATTGGGAAAGGGCCGTACCTGCTCAGCAGATATCGTTCACCCCTGAACAGGTACAGATGTACATGGAGATGGGGATGAAACAGAATCAACCACCCACTTACTGTGTCCCTGTGGGACACAGTAAGTGGGTGGGAACGTCCGGAAGTCCAACATCCGGAAATATCATTCTGGTAGTGTCAACACCCCCCAAGAGTGTTGCATTGCCCGTCAAACCAAAGGATGCGATTACCATTAAAACCAGTAACGCTGAAATCTGGTTCGAGAAATCTCGCCAAGGGGAGGCTGATGTCCAGAAGGCCATCTACACCCATTGGGAGAAGTGTATAAAGGAGAGAGCTACAGAATTCCATCAGGATCTTCTGAATGACACTCTCATGTGTATGAAGGAAGTAGGCGATGCTGAGAAGGAACGCCTAGAATCCGTAATCCGAGACGAAGTAAGGGCTCGGGAGGAAGAAGCTGTAGCTGCGAAGCAACAGGCAGCTATGGATGTACACGTCTAGAGAAATGTGTAAAAGAAGAAATAACCCGAAACACTAATCTGAACACTAAGTTCATGAGAGTGTTCGGTGTCGACATCAATGAATGGGACGGTACTCCCGAGTCGGCCCTAGACCTTCTAAGGAAGAAACATACTAAGAAATCCACTTAGTGTGTTCCCCGTTACCTACAATATTTTTTCTTCTCTCTTCCCACAACCAGACTTAGTGTTTTGCAGAAGGTAGAATATCTACCTCCTGATGTTCACCATACGAATTAATACTTAAGTCCATTCTATGTGTTCCGGATCCTTTTATAACCAGAGTTAGTCGGATCAGGATATAATTTAACTATTATCTCCTGATAGTTCTGTTTCAGATTATGAACTTCCTACAAATCCAAATAGTAGTTGTGCTGCTATACCTATACCTGATGCCTGACGTTACCTGTTCCTGTCTTACTTACCGGATGGACTTACCACTTTGCCGTATTCCTGTTTTATGTACAGGCCATTAAGTTAACTAACTCTTGTCTTTTGGTAGCTTAATCTGTATCATATAATGGAACTTGATTGTTTAGCTTTTTGTTTGTTTGTTTGTTTAGTTTTACGTCCGGGGGCCATAAAGGAACTCAGACATTCAAGGTTTCTCGGACATTAAGTCCTTTCTTTTCTGTTTGGACAGGTATTTATATGCTGCTTGCCCGACACAGCAGTGACCGAATCTATGAATGATCGAATCTATGAGATGAATGACCGCATCTATGAGGAGGGGTGAGGGGGAAAACCGCTACCGGGGCTTCATTCCCCTACTCTTTTCGAAGGATAGCAAGTGTTCTTTTATTTGCCTGGTCCCATAGACAGGGCCAGACAAACCACGGCCTTTGATCACTCAGACGTGGTTCACTGAGGGAGAATCCCATGGCAAAAGGCAAGCATGTACGCCTGGGCCCGCGCATATGGACACCAGCTGCCCACATGCTCACCCCAAGACACAAGAAACCCCAAGTTTGTCGCCTTTTACGAATCTGGTATGCCCACTGGTAGAATGGAAGGAGGAAAATTCCTCCTTCGTGGACTCCCAATGAAGTTATTCTGCTCCTCCATGCCCTCACATGAAGGTCCCCACTCCACAGGGGGATGATTGTTTAGCGGTCCTCTATTTTCTTTATTATAAGTCCCCCCTCCTCCTCTATTCAGTCCACAGAAAATTCCAACATGATCTCCCCTGTACAAATATCCTGGTAGATGGCAGCAGGAGCAGCCTATCAGTTCACTCTTGACTCACTAGGTGAAGTCATGGTCATTTGGATTCATGGCTCTACTTGCTAAGGCCCTAGAAGGCTTGGAATGAAATACCTATGCAATGTTATAGCCTAGTTACTGAATGGTTCACCATGATGAGAAATCAAGATGGACTCCCATGCATAGTGCTCTTCTTGAAATATAAATTCAATGATTCTATCATATTTGCATGGAATAAAGCATTAGTTAGTTATCATAAACAAGGCATGAGTCATGAATGTGTACACTGAGGGAGTTTTTATTACAGACTGAATAGACACAGACTATATGAAGGTTGTAGCATCATCATTGTTCCTGCATCTCTAAAAGGTGAATCTAGTATTGGCCAACAATTCCAATAATAAATAATGATAAATATTTTGGGATGACCGGACTGCTGCTTGACGCTTGGTGCGAACCAAGGGTAGCATCCACATCGTGTCTGTGTCACAAGGCATAATAACTGATGGTTACAAATACATTCATAGCAGGCAGGCCTGCAACAACTAAAAGAATACTACACTTGTCTTTGTGCTACAGCTCTCTCATATAGGGGCATACTACTTTATAAAGTGGTGATGTGAGAGCACAGCTCTCTTGCGTAATGAATATTCAAAACCATAGTCTCTTTATACATCAATTACCTCCGAGATGCTCTCGTCGTCTTCGGTTGCTGAGTAAACTTGTTTACCCCACTTGATAATAAACCAATCTTGCTTAAGAAACTCACTGGATTTACATTATACTTCATTCTTACCGTTAGCCGAGCAATATTCACGACACTGGCACAATAGTAATAAATAATGTTCCCTTCTATGGTGATGGGCAGAATTATAGAGACATGAGGACATAGCGGTATAAAACTGGATGAGGCAACGCTTGGTAGGGAGGGTCCTCTTGAAGCGGTGAGTAGCTCGGCAGGCGACGTGACTCGTAGCTTTAGCACCAGATGGGGCTACGATAGCAGGACCCGCCCGACAGATGGCGTTGTCATCAGGCGACAAAGGAGGGGTATGTGGGATACATATATTTATATTATCATACACAATTATGATATTCATTTGTATATGTAATGTATGCTTATGCAACAAGACACCTAAAGATGAACGTGGGTGTGACAATATCAGTGTACCTTGGTCTTAGATGAACCCATAAACGAGGGGCTCCACCCTGGCCAGCTGATGATAAGGGCTGATCCACTGCTGTAGTTTGCTGTCAATAGAGTTATGTGAAAGAGAAGTTCAAGGAGATCTGTCACAGCTCTCAGGCATTTCATGTCCAATGCAGCATCTATTTCATAAGATTAACTGCTTGAATATTGAGTTACATTTCATCTCACAGAACTGACATTTGTAGCAAATATGCAGGAGTGGATCTCTGGCTTTTACACTGGGAGGTGTCACAGGGGTACATATACACAGAAAATACATCAACACTTTACCGCATACAAAAGACATTGTTATTACTTTGTATGAAACTTCATGTAGGTGTAATGTTTTACCAATGTACAAGTTTCTATAATAGAAACATGTTTGTCATCTTTATTCAGTTCCTCTTTCTACTTTTTGATATTGCCCTTTACAATTGCAGTCTCTGTGGTTTGTGCCTGCTTTTTATGTTAAACAATTCCTACAACTAGCTCATACCTATGCACAAAGCAATATTGTAATATTGTGTCATGACTTAAGGAATCAATGAGCCACCCTCATCATATGCAATTATACAATTTGTTTTCTGTACATTAATGAAACACATCAGTCATTGTCTGCCCTGAAAGACTAAAATCAGTCACAACAGTGTCTTTAATGTTAGAAACAAAGGGCATAAAATACCTGAACAAATCATAATTATGAGAATATATACATACGTAAAAATATGGTGATTTTCTAGTTGAACATCTTCAAGCGGCTAGATTAGAATTTATCACACGATTCAAACTTCAGATTAGCAGTAGCCATACTCAATAGCTAGACACCAAACCATTCTTTACATCATTCTGGCTCCCATACGAAGCCCAACCTGCTGGTAAAAAGGCAAAATAGTACTTACAACTCTTTGTCTTGGTGACATATCTTTTAACCTCCAATAAATAATGTGACAATTCAGATATGGCATAGAATGGGATACAATAACCTAGTGGATATGCCTTGCACAACCCACAGTAAACTTCTCCCATCTTGTAGCAGCTTAAAATGATTTCACAATCACTGGGTATCTATAAATTGCATTATCTTTATTAAGCTGAGCTATCTCAGCATTGTATCTGCTTATAAGCCATCCAACCTGTTCAGACCATGTCTTTTATCTGCAGAATATATATCATCCCTCCAAATGCTACAGTACCTGAGCTTTTACTAAGAGTTGTCAAACTGTCAGTATCATGGATTTCTCTTCAGAGGTAATTTTTTATATGACCTTAGCTCAATAGGAGAGAACACACCCTGTGAGCTAAGATTAATCTGTACTTATTTAGTTTGTAGCTCACATTGGTGTGGCTCATGTGAGACTAGTCACAAGCACTGACTGTCACATTGGCAGGTACCTCGATAGTACGAGATTTGGTGATGTATGCATTGGCAGAGAATGTCATTGGTAGTAGCAGGTGCATTCATGGAATAAGGTAACTGATATTGTTAAAGTTCTATTATTAAAAGTGTCCTGCTCACAGAGTATGTTGGTCTCGTTGAGTAGCTTGGGAGGTGGGGATTGTAAGACAACGCAGACTCTACGATCCAATGAGGCAGGACAATGACTAGATACACAGATGAATCCCCTATTTGACGCTTCACCGCCATGTTGGTTGCTGAACAAACCATGACTATCTTACATTAGTTACTGTAAATTAGCATTTTGTTAAGAACCAAAAATACAGGAATACTCAACCAAGAGTAGTTGGGAGACAACATGCAACTTACATAACATATCTAATCAAGAGAGGTGCTTACATCAATGTCATTATTTCATCATAATGTGCATTATAGAGCATCTCTTGACCCCCAAAAATCAACTATAATCCAGACAAAAAGGAAAATTACAAAAACTCCTCTGTTTCATTGTGTAAATGCAAAATTTTCCACATTTCTTGTTATGTGCACATTTGGTGATGTGCAGATGACCCTCACGAGAGGCGGTCCTAGGAGTGAAATAACCGGTCAGCAGAGACGCCGTGCAAACAGACTACAAATAGTGGCAGGTTTTTGTATTTCTTCTTATATCCCTAAACATATTTTGACACTCCATCATCCAATACTGTGCCATCCTTCTTCACCACCGTCTCATCTCACACATTTTCACTAACCCACTCTGTAAGGACCATACTACTCAAGTTTTCTTCTTTCATGGTCGGAGTCATCGAGAGACCTTACAGCGTACTTAATATGTGACGCCATCTTGTGATGCTCCGGTTTGTGTCATGCTAGTTTGGCAGGCGTATAGTAGAGGGCGCCACCACTCAGGCCTCTGTGTCATCTCCCTCGTGGCCCTTCAGACGCAGCCTGGCAAAGTCCTCGAAGATAAAGTCATCATCCTGGTTGGCATAGTAACCTTCCCCACTGTAAAGCAAAGAAGTAAACATGCTTAATATACTTAAATCTGGAAGACAATTAATATATCCAATTTTGATGGGGCTGGATTCAAGCGCGACTAGTGTCAGTGTTCCCCACTCATCTGACTAGTACAAAATCTACCATGGAATAGCTCATAATGAGTTACACTGACAAATAAGCCGAGCTCTGAACTTTCCAAAATTGAATGAGTCTCATCTGGGATTTGATTTTTTTCAGTTTTTTTTTATATCATCATTCTCAGAAATACCACCATAAAGGTTTCAGTCTATTTCAATGTAGTTTAGTAGAACATCACTCATTATTTCATGCCAACTCTTTGATGGTGTGTTAACATTTCAGAGATGACAGGTTACTCACCATTGGTGCATTCATGCATTGCAATTCAGCTCTGAATATATGCTAGATGTATGGTCAAAACAAGAACTTGGAAAGATTTGTATGTTGTGGCATCATATAGGAAATTGATCGAAACTAAAACATTCACACACTGTAAAGAATTCATTGGTTGGAATAGCAAAAATACTGGTAAATTCATTATTATGAGGAATACTACTTTGCAAAGAAAAAAAAAGAATCAATTAACTGCGACAAAACATTCTTTCCAATTTCATATCGACCCACACTACTTTTAAGTCCATTTCAGAATATCAATATACTGGAACAGACTGCTGCTGGTGTGATAAACTACATCTGTGAATATTTCTTGTGGATACTTTTTTTTTTCATTTAAAGCTACCTAAATTGCTTTGTTTGCATCAAGGTGTTCATTTTACCTAGTGAAGGTTGTAATGAATAATATGTCAAAGTTAGATGACATACTTTTTCACTGCAGGCCTTTGAAGGGAGGAATGATCAAAATGAAATGAAAAATAATAAACATAAAATTTTAAGATATTAAAAGATATCTAATCAAATCAATTACGGTGGTTCAAAAATACGTATTACGGTACCTTAAAATCATGGTATGATAAAATGAGCTGCTATAAAACTTCTGTTGCCCTCAGTGCAAATAGAGAAGGGTGCCTATTATAATGGGATTTACAGAGTTGATTACGGAATCCAGAGTTGTCAGGATGAACTGGACATTAATATATTGCTGGGATAAAACTAAAAGGCTTTTTCCATGCTGTGTCCATGTGAAGCCCAAAAGCCCATTATTCAAAGGTCCGCCCTGGTAAAGGCCCTCAAACTATACCCATTATATAAAACCCTCTCCTGATTAAAGCCCCTTATTTAGCTTAACTCAGTACCTAAAGTCCCTTTCCAGTGAAGACCCCTGAGGTTTACATAGTACCTGAAGCCCTGTCCAAGAGAAAGCCACTGCCCAGTACAAAAGAAAGCCCTCTCCTGATGAAACCCCCTTACTTAGGTTACCTCAGTACCTTAAGTCCCTTTCTAGTGAAGACCCCTGATGTTTACAGAGTACCTAAAACCCTGTCCAAAGGAAAGCCACTAGGTGAGGTTTACCCAGTACTAAAAGCCTAGTCTCAATGATGCCCCTTGAGGTGAACCTTGTACCTAAAACCCTCTCCTGATAAAGCCCCCTGAGGTACACCCAGATCCTCAAGCCCTGCCCAGCTAAAGCACATGATACTTCAACCTGTCTTAATGAAGGCCCCTGAGATACCCTCAGTACTTACTTAGTGTCCAGCTGAATGAGGTTAGTGTCGACTGGTGCCTGGTCACCCTCCCCGGTGTTCTGCAGGGCGGAGGCTGGCCGGGATGGCGGAGGGGTCTCTGGGGGCTTGGGGTGCGTCAAGGTAAATGGCAGCTCCACGGACAGATCACTGTGAAAACAAAATCAAGAAATATCAGTTAATACTCACATTAGGCCACTCGAAAAAAATGGTTTCTCATCACCAACCTCTGAAAAGTATGACGAGGGCGATTTTTTTTTTTTTTTTACCCTGGGCGTATCGGGGTGAAAACTTTGTGGGTGAGACCAAAACTCTTGATTTTAGTACTTAAGAGTTTACTGATTATAACGAATTGTGAAAATGCACTCAATCTCTAGTCCACTGCATTGCCAATATTGTTAGCTTTAATTTGATACCAAATATGCCCATGTTCGTCTACTTTTACCATGATTTTTGACAAAAAATATGTAAAAAAAAATAAAAATAAATAAATCAAAACACAATTTTATGATGCGCGTGGTGATGAGAAACCAGTATTTTTTTTTGAGTGGCCTTAGCTTGGATGAAGTATGATTAGGTCTTTGATAAGGTTTTATTACCCCAGTAATATGAACCCAAATCAAAATATAGTTACAAGCACTATCAAGAGCTCTGAAATTCAAAAGGAAGCAAAGATGGAGCGAATAGATTTACATACCCTGACCCGAATCCCAGAATGAGCCGAACTTTGACCTTGTACTGGACAACGATGCCAAGGTTTTCCTTCTGACTTTGGTCCTGGATTCTACAATTGGATATATGGTAAAACAAAGGTTACACATAGGTCACTTAGAAGTGAATGTTCCTGATTAGAATGGCATTTCCTTTTAACTGGCAAAGACCTGGTGAATACTAAAATATAGGGAGTTCTAATCATATGGTATAAAATGGACTTGTCATGGTTATGATGTATCTCAAGTTTAAAGGTAAAGTTGGATTAGGGCAAAATCACCAAAATTGTGTGAGATGATTTACATTAAAGGTGTAATAATTTGTAAAAGACGACAATTTGACTAAACAAATGTTAAACAAGGATAGAAAAAATATATGACAAAAATTGTTCAGGGATCAAAATGAAACATGCAAATAAAAAGTGTATGAAGGGAGAAACTACCCCAACACCATAAAAAATGACAACTATTTACTTTTCACAAATACATGTATATGACATTTTTACATAGTAATAATATTGATAATACTTTTTCTAGCCAAGTATAAAAATTGTTCTAAAGACATGGTAAGGAAAGTCATGCAGAAGAAAAACACTGAGTGTTGGAACTACCTCTTCTCAATTGCTTTTCAAAATAAAATTGGGTAATTATTCCCATGTTGAGGACTGACTCGTTTCTTAGATGGTTCTTGCGACCGACACTTTTAGTGGTGATCACATGGCGCATAACTACTGTACAAATATCTCTCATACTCCCATAGTTTGTTGTATGTATTGTTAGTGCAGATGCCATAGTCTCTAGGTGTAAACTATCTAATCATTATCAGTTTAACCTTTTAAGGACAGGAGAGAACCTTAATGCTTCATGTCCATTTGTTCTCATCAGCAAAATGCTGTCGCAATTCACCAGCACTGCTTTGGGGAATCATGTTAGTACCTTCCCTGAGTGTTTGTGATGATAAATGGGCATTGTGCTTTAAAGCACTATCCGGTCGTTAAAGGCCTAAGTATCATATTTATGTTTCTAGTATCAGCATTTGTATGTTGTGGAAAGATGCAAACGTAAAGTAAAACATGAAATTCAGATTTTGGAATAATACAAAATAAGTCCAATAAGATAATAGTAATTCTCAATCCAAAACAACCATTCCTTTATCATAGAAGAGTATTAGGGAACATTTAAGTTAGCAATGGTGGTGAAAGAATAAAAATCTTATTTAGATGAATACAAAAAGTGAGTAAGAGAAATTAAAGCACACAGGCTTAAATTTGATTGGAACTTTGGAAAACTTTTAATGGTTAACCCTTTAAGGGCAGCACAGTGCTTTAGCACGCTATACCCTTTTGTCGTCTTGAGACATGAATGCAGAACTTCGAAGTAAGTCATCTTTGTATCATGCTGACCCAATTATTGATCAACTCCTCGGGACCAGGCATGATGGAGCTTCTGAGTTACTTGCCAGATCTGGATTCTTGGCGAATCATGGCGACGGAGGAGCAAGAGCTTTGGGGCATTGCGCTGTTCTTAAACGATTAATTAACAAGAGAGTGTCAGAGTGCAGTCGCTATATCTAACGAGTGAGTCACATCTAGTTGTCGCTATTCACTTACGTTCTGTAATATTAGAGGGAAAGAAAAAGCCTTGGTTTATTCAATGTTTATTACTTTTTTTTTCCCACAAAAACTGGGAATATTTTCATAAATAAGCTACTCCATGTAAATCAATACCACCACGCGAAGTTACTGTTTTCTTAGAAAGGAAAGCTCAACATTTCTAATTGATTGCTAAAACCTCTGGTGAAAGATAGCAAGTTAGTTTGAAATATTATGATCTCTAGCTTGGAGCAATGATGAATAATCCTGAACATAATGCACTGAAAAGAAAGGATATTTGGTGCTCATTATTATTTTTTCAGCAAACAATAATGAATTTTTTTTTTTTTGGTCACAACTGTGGAAAAACAGTTAATACAAAAAATAATAGAATCAAAATGTGAGTACTGTAATTAACTGACAGAAATAAAAGGCACACAGAAAAATCTGTCTTTTTTTTTTTTGGTGAAGTCTGCTGTTACAGGTACAATCATTTCCACAAATAAGCTAAAATAAATGTGTTTTAATGCAAACACATGTGAAAAAAAATACAATGGGCAACTGCAATTTTCTTTTTTTTTCTTTAAATAAGATTGAGTGAAGTGAGTCTTTTGTCAAGTTGAATTGTGTATCATAACTTCTTAGACTATTTTCCCCTCCACTAGAGCAGACACAGATGTGCAGCAATCTTCCAATTTGACTTCTTGGCCATATAACAGTAGACACTGCAGAATCAAAATGCAGCCTGCCCCCCCCCCAGAACAATGCAGTGTATTTCTTGGAATGGGAAATTGTCTGTATCTTCTGTGTTTCCTACATGCCTCCTCTGTAGTACAACTTTGCCGACACAAATTAGCAAGAGAGTTGTATGACACATGAAATAGTGGATGATCCAGTCTTGGCTTAATGCCCTCGCCGGAATAATGTTGAACAAAAAAGAAAGGGTTTCCTTGGGAGATACTATGAATAAATATCCAAAACTGCTGTATACCACTGGCAATTCTCCATGATGGTTGAATCAAAATAATTTTAAAGACACAAACCAATTTAAAATATCAAAATTCTATTTATCTCTTCATTCTATCCTTTACGCCCCCCTATTTTTCAGTAAACTATGAAATATGAAACAAACATCATTCATTTAAAGCTTTTCAGAATACTCTTTGTTTTAAAATGAATAGAGGTTAATTCTTCACCTCATGAAACATATTTTGGATACAGCAAGTTGGAAGGACTGTGACATGAACACCATTGATGCTCTAACCTAACACCCAGTATGTGTCGGCAGGGATGAGGGGCCACAATTCAACAACACCACAACTTCATGAGCACCAAAATAGTGACGCAATATAATAAAATATTTCACAGTTAGGAAATGAAGTGAGTCCTGGGCCTACATTCAGTAGCAAAAAGGAAAATCCCATATAAGTAACTGGGTTTCTGTTCATCTAAAAAAAAGTGGTTTTGTATCCTTTCCTTTCCTCAGCTCTTAACTGAGAAATTGGAATGTCTTGTGTGAAAATCAATGATCCATCAGTGAGAAAAAGGTTTGATCAAATTTTTTTAAAACCATTTTTTTTCTCTCTTTGTCCCCAATTTTCAGGTCCGTGATAGAACAGACTGCATACAACTTTCCTTCTTGCTACTGCATGGGAGCCAGAATAAAACAAAAAAAAGACCACCGGTATGAGGAGTACATAATGCCAACCACACCCGCTAGTTAACCAAACAAGGTCACCATCACGATTACTTACACTTCCGGCGACATTCTGATCAAATCAAAATGAGAGGTTTTAACCAGCATTCTTTTTTCAAAATGACATACAAGTATGCTAATTACTCCCCAAACCCTTTTACCTATCAAAAAAGCATGGCTTGGTTATTACAGGTATAACCTTCCTTTCATAATTCAGGCAGATGAATAAATCTGTGCAAGGTTATTGTAACAAATCCTTCGTTTAACAATGTTGACAGATGTCTTCAGCCTACATTGCTGTGTCGACCAACATACAGAGTACCTTCATCTTGGGTACCTGGTGGTGTTTTTTTTTGTTTCCACCAGCAACGAGAAATAACATTACTTCTAGAGCAAAACCCTTGGTAATGCTGTGAGGAGCTGAAACCCCTTGCAGCAGAGCAATTTCGAGACTTCCCGATACGTTGGATACTTACTGTACTACTTTGCCCCTTTCCTTTTGAACAGAATAAGAATGGAGTGGTTAAGGCAACCACAATTTAAGTACTACCATACGGTCAGCAGTGGCCACAGGACCCATGAATTTTTACTGCTGACCATTTCCTGCTTTTTTTGTCAATTCTTTTTAAAACTTATGTTGAATTGTATGTTTCACATGTACTTACATGGTTGATGAGGCCAGGTTGGTGTCCTCGTGTTTGAGCTTGCCATCCAGGGCGAGCCCACGCTTGTCACGGTTGTTAGCAAGAAGGGGCGTCATGTAATACACCTTGCAGAAGCCGGTCTGGCTCGGCTGGATGGGGAACCCCTCCCTGCTCAAGACGAAAGGACCCGGTAAGATACACATCGCCAAAGATTTAAAAGCCATGATATTTTTAGATCACTTAATGTCGGATCCATCAATCACTTGCCGGTGGCAATATTGTTTTCTAATAAAGCACCAATTTCTTCTCATTACATCATTTTTATAGATGGTTAAAGGGCAACAGTTTTAATTTTCATAAAACCTTCATTTAATTATGACAGCATCTATGTTTTTTTTCTACATAACTTAAATTGAAAACCCATTAAAAGTATGCAAAGGAAAATGAGTATGTCTGTGTAGACTCAGCTGAAATCATTTTTTTTAGTTTACAAATAGTATAACTTATAACCATAGATTCCTTAACTTCACACTAACAAGTACTAGACCCTTTGAGACCATGCACCAGAAATTTTACTTGCTGGTACTGCCACAGTATATCATGACCAAGATGATCATGAAGCATTCAGGCCTCATGCCATCCGTAAAGGTTTAACAAAGCCTAACTGTGAACATTTATCTAAGAATGTAAATTCTTATATACCTTATACTAACACAAGACTATACTGGCTGAGCAAGGAACTGTGTTTAATATGAATTACTGAACACATTTTACTGTATAACATTTAAACATGTGCAGTGTGTTTGAAACAGTTTTTTTTTCACAATACACTAACAACTGAAGACAATAGCCATTTCCCTATCCATGAAGCTTTATTAAAGTGTGTTGTCCTTTTCTCTAATAAAAAGACACCTTCTATGTAGTAATGAGAAAATGAACAGTAATAACCAATCACAGTTGCAAGGGTATAATACAGAATTATGTTGTTTAGCATTACTCAGTAACAGAAGCCTGAATTCCTTGAATTTCCTCTAAAGGAAATATGCATTATTTAAGCCAAAACATATTAATACAATGTAGTGCATATAAGCAATGTGAAAAGAACATGAAAAGAACGAACTCCCAGCTTGGGGACGACAGCAATGATATATCTTCCTTCCATACAAATTTAACCACATCAAATTCTTACGTACCTTTAAGGTTTATAGAAAAATGAAAACAAATTGAGTGATGAGTAGGTTAGAATTTAAAAAGGGGCATGAACTGGAAAAATCAGGAATCATCATAGAAAATATCATGTCCAAACTGTTTTATTGTGGAATATATGAGAGCAAGCGAGTCCGGAAGCGTTCAGTTATTTGGAAATAAGAGAGGATAGACAGTGGGAAAAGTATCCGTGGGGGATATCTTACTTTCTTTTAACAAAGGGCCAATTAGAGTCTAGTGGTCTTTCATGCACACACCATGGGATACAATTGCCCCTCACTAGGAACGGTAAATATTACCCTATCAGGTCCCTAAATCCATTACTCCATGTTGATACAAAATCACAAACCTAAAACCTCTAAACGAGAACCTAATTATGAACCTCACTACTGGTGTAGTCCTTGTATTTAACCTCCATCTATCCATATGGGGGTTGAACACAAGGAGGATATCTCCCTTGGTAAACTCTTGTTGACATTTCCCTTTTAGGACATAAAATTTCATAGGTGAAATTTACCTGGTCTGAACAAGCAGTAATTTAAATTTCCATTGCTTAGCCTGGAACTAATCAAGTAGAACAATAGTCTCAGAAGAGATAGGGTCAGATGTGAAATTGCCGACAAATGAAAAATGCGTGCGACAGAGGTAAGGAGGCATGGAAAACGAGACAAGCTAAGCTATTAGACTTAAGGGGTTGACAAATACATTTGTCAACTTTGAAAATATCCAGTATAGAGACATTTCAGTAGAAAAGGAGAGGGTCATTAGTAATGTTGATAAGCTAGCAAGTCCAGTCTTTCAGTATGTATGTTACTCTCAATCAAAATTGACTCTTCAATCTCAGCTACAATATTGATTAGCAAAGAGAAAACTCTTCAAACTCTTGTTTGGAGACTGTCAAGATTGTTTCCCTCACATGCCATGGGTGGGGTGGGCTGGGAGAATATATATATCAATGATATTAGCCCAAATTGTAATATATTGATCTGATAACTCAAAAAAGGATTGACACAACCATGGCATCCCTGCAGTAACATTAGAAATTGGGCTAGCAAAACATGTTAAGATTGGTTTTGTGATGAAGTTGAATACACCATGACTGTTCAAGTCCAAAAGAGCAGGTTCAGAGGAATCAGTTTCAAGGACACCAGTGACTCAAAGTGCAAAAGCCCCCTTGTCAAAGATATCAATTTTGAGTGGCCTGGTACGAAGGTCCTGGTTCATAGGGCTCAGTTTCTTGAGTCCAGGTTAAGAGGTCCAAAGTGTGGGACCCAAGCCTTGGTGATGATGATTGCTACTTGAGGTTTTAAAGTTTAATGGGGTAGTACAATAGGGCTAACTGAACTATCACAGGGTGAGGGGGTTCAAACAGCTCTCCGTCTCACCTCATGCCACTTACACTAGGGCCGCCAGCCGGCTCTTATACACCGTCGACTTGTATATGTGTAATCGTGTATGCTGTGTGGCTACAAAAAATTTCATTGTCGATCACCAAAATTGTTGCCTCTCCAGAAGTTTAAACAAAAGGGAGACAGATTTTGGCATGTGAGGTTTTCAAGAGTAGACAGAAGCAACAAAACCAAAATATGTGCATGAGGCAGGTAGAGATGTTGTAGACTCTCGTTTCTGAATAATTGCAAATCAGGGTCCAGTGATTGCTCCCGCCTCACTAATATGAAACCAAAGTTCTGAAATAATACCATGAAATTATGAGAATTGCTGATGTGGGCAATGCATATATGATGCTAATGTCAGGTTATCATGTAATTTTGCCAACCACGCAGTATGTGATCAGGCTGGTGAGTACAAGTCAGAACTATAACCTGAGCCATTGATCAGACACACCCATAACCTGATCCTTTAGTCCGCCCCGGGTCACACCCACTTGTTATTACAACTCCGCCTACATGCAAGCCCACTGAGTCTAACCTTTTTATGACAGCATGATTGAATTATACTATTCTGACAGCATGATACATGGATGCAGCACAGTCAGAAACTTACAAAGTTCTGTGCACTCCTGCATCATGAAGGGTCAGCTTGATGCATCATTGCAACAACCGTACACATCTTCCCTCGCACTGCATTGATGCATCATGCTATCCTTACATGGTTGATATATTCTTGTGTTTGTATAACCTTTGGAGAGAACTGAGAGCTGATACATAATACGCCAGTGATTGCTCTCTATTGTATGTTGTAATGGTTGCAAAAGCGCATTTATTCCCTCATCAATGGACCACCAAATTATTCCAGTAATAAAGTACTTATTAGCAAAGAGGCCTAACAATGAAGGTATCTTGTTCTGGGATATAATAAGTAAGGCTTACCAACTAACAATTATGGGCGTTGTCCTACTGATGACATATCAATGTGGAAAGTTCCAACAAAGTTTCCTTTCTCTTTGGCTTGTGTGATTGTTATATGTGTATATGTGATACATATACTTGTATCTCTTTATCTGGAGACGTGCTTTTTTAACTCAGGCAAATGATTTGGTTAAATTGAAAAAAAAGCTGTAGAACTCTGTCCAAAGCTATATTCATAATTTGTATGAAGGTAGATGAAGGTGGCAATTTATTGAAACGCAATATGGTGAAGTAAAAGAAAAAAGAAGAAGTGATAGGGCGTATCCGCACAGGAGGAGGATCAATGAGTACGGACTCTCTATGTTTTTGGTCTTTGACACATCAGAACATAAATAAGGGGATCCAAAGGTAGCTCTGTGGACAACAAAAAGAGACAAGACAGAGATTAGAGAATAAAAGAAACACAAGAGATGAGAGAATCGCTGAAAATTGGTGACCTCTAGATGCACTGAAACAAACTTGGGAGATCAAACCTTTCTTTGGTAGGATGAAGTCTAATCAAGCTGTAAAAAAAGTGATTGGGGTAATATTTCCTATTTCATCTCACCTTGGCACTACCAGCATTTCATATTGCACTGACAAAGTAGCGACGCCTTTCTATTTAGTATTGGAGGCAGCATAAAAGATGTATCTTATTATATCTTCACCTTTGCTGTGCATAACTTGCACTGGAATCACTGTTTTTGAGAAACAAAGCATATCTTATGAAAATGACCTTTGATTTTTTTATGTCATTGTCAATATGGTAGGCGTGGTGCTACTGTATCGGATGAGAAATGCGGGTAAGTAGTTTTCTGTATACAACCATCAGACATTACAAACCGGCACTTGATAATGAACCCAACAAGTTGTATAATATGTAGCAACTTACTCGCTGTCCAGCTCAGCCACCGTGCACTTGTATTGGGCGGTCGAGAACAAGCATATGTCTGCAAACTGACGTACTGCCGTGGAAGAACAACAGAGACATAACATGTGAGGACTTAAGACTTGGGTTGCTGTCAGACCCTGTGACTATTTACACTCAGAGTTGCCACTCCCTGGTTCATAAAAGAAGGAATTCTTAAGATTTTGAGATTTTCTTTAAGAAATCTTTATCATTTCTTAACTTCAGCAAAAAGGTAGGAATTCCTGCTAAAAAGGATAAGTGGCATCTGTGTACACTGGCTTTGGTTCAGGGTGCTGGGATAGGAGGAAGGCATAGAAAGATGGAAGAGGCTGAGCTTCAAATAACCATCCCTTTGAGGGTGTATAAACCCTATAGATTTTGAGCTTATGATTCATTCAAGTGTTTTATTCGTGTTTGCTTATAAATCTCTTTCCTTTTCCACCTTGCCTATGTACATAAAACTAAGATAAACTATGGGTAATTAACACATAACACCTTGGTTTTGTACAGAAATTATTGACAGCGTATCCCTCTTTAGGACAGCATAAAGCAGTGGCGGATCAAGGACTTTGAAAATGAGGGGGCGCGGCCCAAAAGGAGGGGCGCATACCCTCATTTTTAGCAAATTTTGGGGTTGAAAATATGCAATTAAACTACTTAAGTACTGGCAAAAAGGGGGGCGCGCGCCCCCGAACCCCCCCCCCTCTAAATCCGCCACTGTAAAGCCTTAGGACACTGTGATTTACAGTACTGCTCTTTTCCTAACAACATAACATGTAAGTAGTTTGCTTCCCAAGCAAAATCAAAATGATGAGTCTTTCACTGCGATTCATCCATGCTTTTTGACTGTGCTTGAGAAGCATACATATGACAACAAAGATGTGTTTCATTCATATTGATATAAAACCGGAAGTGTTCACTATTTGCTTCATCTGGTATAAAATAATGGTGTGTGATCATTTAATGACTAATTGTTTGCATTTTTATCAAACCGGAAGGCAGTTTTGGGGTACCAACTTCCAAAACATATAATCAATAAAAACTCTTAAATCTTTTCAAAATATTCTAAGATCACAATAAAAGATATTGGTAATTAGCACAGATGAAGAAAACAATGAGGGATATGTGGTACTAAAGACCTAGGTCCACTGGCACTATTACGGCATGTTGCTGCCCAATAATAACTGGGTCTAAATTATACATTATGAGGAAAGTATAATGCCTTTTGTCCATTTCAGCCCTGAGGAATAAATGCAGCACTGCTAAGTAACTCACTACAAGGGGTCACCAAGACCCCCATTTCAAATTCCCTAGTTTTTCTAAATTGTTAAATCAAAGCACCCTTAGTGAGTTACTCAGCAGGTCTACATTCACTTATTAGGACAAAGAAATTACATAGAGCATTATTGCCTACCCCATCCTCAAATCTTTGAAATATTAACATGCCATAATTATGTCGGTGGACTTTAGGTAAATATAACATGGATGGTGCTTGGTGTAGTCGCTATGTGTTCGTGCGACTTACGTTGTCTCAAGATCACCACATTCCATATTGTAAGTGGCCTTCACGAACAAGTTGATATCCGCATTCTGATAAACTACAAGTTGTCACACAAAGACACCAAGAAAAATAACACAACCAAACCAGGTTAATAATCTTCTACTACAGAAAAAATGTTTAACATTTCAATTTAAACTCAAATTATGAAATATTTCTTTCAGTACAAGTAAAGAAGTACATGGTGATATCTCTTGAAATGAAATGATTACTAATGTGATTCATATATCTGGGCTGGCGTCTGTCTGGGTGCTTTTAAGCTTCGAATCGACATACATTTACTTGATGGTACTAAAATGAGTTGGAATTAGTAAAAAAAAAAGAAGAAATATTTGAAGCACATTTCATTCGGTGATATAAAAAAGGCGAAAAGAGAAAATGGGGCGAAGCGTCAAAGAAAATTCGTAATTTGATACTGGAGAGGAAGTTGATTCTGATTGAAAAAATTGTGGAGGTAAAAATTAAAAAAAAAAAAAGAAGTAATGACTACTTGGAAAATGTTTATGAATACAGCACAAAACAGAATTAATGCTATTCAAACCAGCATTAAGTCTATTCCACAGTAATCACTTTATATTGGCACAAAAATAGTACATTACAATCAAATGAGGTACTACAAAAGGTAGTCACAATAAAGGCACAAAATACTCCATGCCATTTAACCTTTTATTGGTTATGGATGAAAATTGTCACATATGATACCACCACATAAATCACTAATTCAATACAAGTATCACCAGACAAATGTCAACAATTTTCTCTATAAGAGTATCAAATTAAACTATTGAAAAAATATTAAGATATATATGAAAAAGAAAATTGTCACAAAGATAGTGTTAGTTTGAGTTTTACCCCTATAAATGTTAAACTTTACTATAGTAATCAGTTATTTCCTTTCATTGTAAGTATCTTCATTAATTGATTGATTTGATACATAATGAATTTCTATGTTATCTATTATGTTTTCTGTTGTTTCTTTTTGCCTTACACAAAAAGTTTACTGTAGGCCACACTAAAAGAAAAAAAGAATTAAAAAGAAAACAAGTCAGCCCCGACAAAAATAAAACAACAAACATACATGATGTCAAAGGAATATTCTGTTGAAGATCATTCATCAGATGGCTGGGCCTTCTATAATTATCTGCCAATTTTGAATATCTCCAAATCTGATGTGCGAGCTTCAGATATCAAACATCCATTGAAAGGATCATCGGAAAGGGAATCTTCCGTTTTTGTGCACCAGTTTTTGATTTTGACCCAAATTGTTGATGTTTGAGACAAATGGTTTTTGTTCAGGAATTTCATTTCCATCTTTATTTTGGGGAACCGGCTCTCTGTAAGGCTCAAAGACTTCTTTTTGTAGTTATTTCTTCTATTCAGAAAACAATCTTGTTCATAGTTCATTCAATTACGATCAAATTCATGTGTAAATCTTTTATCACAAGAAATATTAGCAGGAGAATTTTGTTTTCCTATGTCTGCCCCTTCCTTTGAAAACATGCTTAAGAGAAAAGTTGCCTTCTTTTTAGTGTGGCCTATCGACATTATCTTGTTGAGCACTAAAAAAAAGTTGATAAAATGCATTACAGTATAAAAAGGAACTTACCGGATATCTTTATCTTTTTGATGGTCTTGTTTGTATTGTTGTCTACAAGAACGTTCACAGCTATTGACTCGCCATGGTAATATTTCTGCGTGAAAAGAAAATGGAGAAAGGACATCAGCGCATCTCCTATTTTAAATTAGCAGGGCCATTGCCTAATGGCAACTTGACAGGGCTACTGTAATACCTGCATCGTGAATATAGAGTGTATACTACATCCTCCCATCCTGCACCTTATAGACCATTCCAGAGTTAGAGCGGTTTTTGGCCCGGGGTGGCGCCACAGATAGACCTCTGTCGAAGTTGAGTTATTCTATATCGGCACATTACCGGGTATACATGATGAGAAAGAGAAAATCAGTAAGAATCTGGCCGTCCTAACTAAGTTATTCTGTGACTGATGAGGAATGCTTACCATTTTTCTTTAAAACAAACACAGTTTTAGCCCCGGGACCATAGATATGTAAAGCTAAAGCTGGTGGCCAGTGGCTGAAAAGGTTGGAGTCTAACCCTGCATTTTGGCAACCTTTGTGCTGGGTTGTTAAAATGCATCACAACACCATAGCCTGATAATGGGAGATTGGTGGCACGGCTAGTCAGTAAGGTCAGTATGATTAAGAGCTCAGGGTATTAGTGAAGGGCTCAGCTGTTTGAGCTGACCAATCAGTACACCATGGCCACGTGTAGCCCACCCTAGGGTGTGGTCCCCTTGTATATTACTAGTCAGCATGGGAAACAACAGCACTTAATAGCCTTAACCCTTCAATAGGGGACGTGAAATGCTGAAGCCCATTTCCTCTGAAGCACAATTTATCGCCTTGCACGGACTTCTATCTAATACTTTCGTGTTATATTAAAGTGGTCAAAATAGTAAAATGGACACATTAAACCACCTGATGTTTAGACAGGCTTGGAATTACAATTGAGATAATATCTCAATCCCATTTGGGAAGAAACTTTACATTGAAGGAAATTCTACGTCAGACCCCCCCCCCCCCCTCCCTTAATAAATGGGAATTCAATTTCTCAGTGGATTTACACTGATCTTAAAAATGATCCTGCAGTGCATCAAAACCACTGAATTCAGCGTTTCAGCTGAGGTTTTACACCTCTGCTTCAAAGAAAATTTAGAGTTATCTGACCATTTGTTCAATCTTAAAGCAGCATTTTTTGTCATGATGCACCAAGTTCTACCCATGAGTAATTAGCCATCATTTCAAAGGCCCATCATCTATCTTATTCTACATTTCTGGACCAATAGATAAGCCAACATGTTTTGTATGAGAGCAAAGCCTCTAAGTCACACCAGAACGACTAGGATATTTTGAGAAATCAAATTAATAGCTTACCTCTTTGTCTAGGGATGCCTCTAGTCTCAGATTTCCTGGACTCATCATAAACTCTTTGGTAGCCTCCGCGCTCGGCTGTGGTGCTGGCTCCTCAGGCGCATAGGTCAACTTACGGATTGCCAAACGTACTGAGTTTCTGTAGGCAGGACAAAAAAAAAATGTTATATTCTGATTTTTTAGTATTTAAAGACCTTTACATGACTCAAATACTCAAATGCACTTTGCCAATTTAATCAGATGTCCCTCTGATATGGCATTTCAATATTATCAGATGCCTCTAATGTCCTTCAAATGAAGCCCAATGTCATCAGATGCCCCCTAAAGTCCTTCAAATGAAGCCTAATGGCATCAAATGTCCCATTTAGATGAAACCTAATGTTATCAGATACCCCTTAATCTCCTTTAATTGAACCCAAATGTCCTTAGATGCCACCTAATTTTCTTCAAATGAAGCCCAATGTCATCAAATTTCCCCAGCATTCTTCAGATGAACCCTAATGTCATCAGATGTCCCCTTCTGTCCCTCATATGAGACCAAATGTTATCAGACGCCACCTAATGTCCTTAAGATGAAACCTAATGGTATCAGATGCCATTACAACATGTCCAAACAGGACTTCCAGCAGCCATTAAGCAGCCTATAGATAACCTTGTACTACAGCCGGATATAAACTATACTCATAGAAAGTTCTGCAGATACATTGACAAAAACCTAGCTCCTACCTAGACACCCTTCATGTAGTTGTTCCACCTGCATCTTCCACACTGAGGGTACATTATTAATCACTGGTGTCACACTATCAAAGGCTTTGTGTATGGACCACTGCCACATATGGTGTCTAGAGTATGGCGCTCTCTGACATCAATGCTTGTTTTAAGTACAGCTACATAGGCAAAGTACCCTTTACCCATTCCAGGCTGTATTCTACCTGTATGCTCATATTCCTTTGTTATCAGTAGCATCAACGCAGCGCTCGCAGGATTATTTGGAAGCATCTTATTGCTGCATCTTATTGCTGCATCTATCTGACCATTCCAGAGTGTATCATTCAGTATGATGCATGAACATGTGAGTTATTTGCAAGGGCTGCATTCATGCATCATGCCAACCACACCGGATAGATACTCTCCGGATGAGTTTGCATGATACACCATTATGCACTGCTTATCAGCGCTGAATTGGTGCATCATTAAAAAGAAGGATTCTTAATTTGGAGCATCATGCTGGCCTTACGCTATTGAAACATCAAAGTTGTGGATGAGTAAGGACAGAGAGCATCTAACGCTCTGCAGCATAAAGCGAACGAGGTGTACTGTGGGGAGGACTGGGGCATCGGAGCGCAATGTTCTGGTATCCAGTAACACCTTACACTTATATCTAGTCTGTCTTTAATGGGGTGAGTGTCAGGGGCTATCTCTGATCCACAATATAGATTACAGAATCTCTGATCTCCAGTTCACATAAAGCGGTTAGAGTGTCTGTGGTTCACTAAGGTAGGGGAGATATGGCAGATAGCAGATAAAGGATGCTATGACTGACACTTCAGTGGCATCTATCACAGTGTACCCAGTGTCATATAACCGTATTCATTCTATAGAGCGCATGAGCTCTACTAAGAACACATCCCCCTTTTTCGGGTCTAAACGCACTTCCCCGGGAAATTACATACATAAAATTGTAATAATCACCTAGAAATTAAAATGAACAAAGATTTTTAGGCATTTTTGGGGTTCTCAGTGTGAGCGTATTACAAGAAATTTTTGTTCTAGGCCTGTGCCCGAGAATCTTGGGATCAGAATAGACCCAGGTAAATACCATCACTGACCTATGTTGTACTGGACTACCAGAACTTTATGAGAAATGTACACCACACCCTGACTACATCAAAAAGTTCTTTTTTTCCCTAATAAATGGAGCTTCAGAATTCACCCCCCCCCCCGAGTAGTTGGGAAAATATTGGTTATGTGTCAGAACGAGCCCCTCCCCACCATCTGCCTAGGTCTGATTCATGTATAAGTTGGGGCTTATATCCTGGAATGTACGGTAGATAACCGTCAAACAGGCATGTGTAAAAGATAAAAGGGGAGCCAGGTAGGTGTAGATACACCATCACAGACACTTGTTGTTCCTCTATGTTTGTAAAATAGAACTAAGGCCCTGCGTAAAGAAAGTAGAGTCAGACTAGTGTAGAGAAATTATCTGTGAGTGCACCCAGATGTCACCAGGTGGCGTACAGGTGGGCTAAATTACACAACCAAAGCAAAGATCACAGAATACTAAGACAGTACACTTCAGCTAATCCTTTATCTAATTTCATCGCTGAAAGATTAGCCTAGCTTGGCATTCCCCCTAAGGAAATACTTAAGCAGAAGAATAAACAATGGAGAGGTGCATGGGGTGCCATATTAGCTCGACTGTTTACAGGCTTTAATTAGGCATAACAAAACCATCCACCTCCACGATTCATTTGATTGATCTCGACAGTAAACCCTCTTAGTAGTCTTTGGTCTTTGCCAATGGCACTTGCACCCCATAGATCCACATGATATGAAAGCATCATACAGATTATACTTTGGTACAACTTGACCAAAAACGTATACTCAAGGTCAGTAACTACATAATGACACTTGAGGTGGATTTTAGACCAACCATAACATTTCTATAACATCCTGGAATAAGACAGGTGTGTTTTATGATGTGTGTCTTCCCTCAGATGAACTCTGCTTTCTATATACTACTCACCTCATACAAACTATTCTATCTATACCCATTTACAATCTCTTTGTTTCTATTTTCTCTTCACATCACGCAAACGTTTGTTTCCATGTACTCCCCTCATACAAACTTTTTTTTTACAAACTCCAGTTTCCATGTACTACTAACCCACATGCAAACTCTTCTTTCCATATACTACTCTCCGCATACAAACTCCAGTTTCCATATACTACTAACCCCCATACAAACTCTTATTTCCATTTACTACTATCCAAATCCAAATTACTGTTTCCATATACTACTAACCTAATACAAACTATTGTCTCCATATACTACTGTCTTCAATTTAAACCCCTGTTCCCACATACTACTCCCCTTACACAAACACGTTTCTATAATCTACCCACTCTCAACACGATACAAATTGGATAATGCAACTGTTATTAATGAACGAAATTAAAGATGCATATGAAGGTTAAGTTTAGGCCACTGGCCTATGTTATCATTGGTGCCTATGTTCTATGTCATTGTCTATGTCCTATGTCATTGCTGCATGAGTTATTAGATCATATACAGACAACAAATAGGCATTTATGCACTATTGGCCCTTAAAGGGTTAAGGTGATCCTTAAAGGGTTAATGTTCAGCAGCTGGAACTAATCCTCCTCGCACCTTTCTTCGTTTGTATAATGACAGCTATGACCTGTGTTTATGTTACCCTACCCATAGTATGTATCAACCAAGTTGGCTATCTTCTTTGACAGAACTTTAAACTCAGATTCAACATTGAAGTTGAATAAATATTTGTTTTAGAATTAGTATATCATGTGTCCAAATAAGATTCAATATTGAGATATACAAAAAAAAAACTTAAAAATTCATGTTAACTCTAACAAGTTGCAATGATTATCTGCCAACTATGTGAACACTGACTATAAGTGCCTGTCAGGACTGCACTGCACATGCCCAACTCATGTTACATATCTCTTCATGGGCCAAACTTGTTAGACTACATGAAACACACACTCAGCATTTCACTATATTCTAATGTGCCTGTGATAGCCAAACTGCACCATGTCTGCAAATATAGTTACTGCCCGTGCAAGCATGTAATTTTTCTCTATGTTCTATTGTAGAAGAATCAGGGTTCAGTTACCATACTCTTATATATGTTATTGACTAGAGTCAATGACATAATTACAAAGGCTTCCCACTTGCTTGGATACCATTACCAAATACATAGCAGTAATTTGTCATATCTGACCTACCTCTTATGTGGTTTCTCATCTGGGTTTTCAGCGACGTATGTCTTCAGTTCATAATCTACACCACACGGCTATAAGACAAAGGACACAGGGGAATCGTTAGTAATAGTAGGCAATTCTTTTAATTTGTTTAATGCTTTCAAGTCTTTTTTGATAACCACAAGTTGATCAATTAGATAACTGCATGGCGATTTACAGGTGATACCTTACTTCAATAATCTATAGCTGGCAGCAAATAGTACAGTATTTTCCTGACTTCGAAGCAGGCTTCAATGATATGATATTGGCCTTGGATTCTATCAATTTCTGTAATTCAATCTAATTACACTCAATTTACATAAAATGCTCTTTTATGATACTGTCTGGAGAGGCTGTCTTGAGATGTGCTCTTTACTTTTCTTTGCAATAAGGAAGTTGATAACTATTTGACTAACCTTTCCCGTGTCGCCCGGGGCTGGCTGCAGTGTCACCGAGGCAGGAGAACAGCTCGGCAGCTGGAATTGAAAAAAGACGAAGACAATACATATGGATATAAAATGATATTAACCCTTTAGTCTTTAAAAGGCACTCAATGCTCTAATGTACCCAGCTCCTTCATTGTCATGATGCATGACTGAAGCCCTGGTGAGGACCACACCAAGGCTCATGGATGCCACTCGCTGGCCAAAAACTCCAGGAAAACCTACCATACTAGAACCGCTACAAGAAAGCCAGGAATTATGGCAGACCATGAAAAATGCCATTCTCTGAAGCTACATCCAATGCATCATTCCATACCAATGAGGTTGATGCAGAAATGCAGTTATGGCCATTAACTCACAATTCAGGCATCAAGGGACTGTTATAGAGATGGCTATAATTCCTGCCTAATGCGCCAGTTCCACTGCTGTTGTTCAGGCGCATTTTTGGTTATCTGGCGATTTTATATATTGCAAACATATACAAAGGTAATTATCGGATTAGCATACATTTGTCCAAATGGCGGTGGAACCAGCGCTTAATCCCTCAGAGAAAGGGGACATTTAAAGATTCTTAGTTGAAATATTGAACTCCTTTTTTATATGAGAAGTGATCCCTTGTCTAATCTCTTCAATATAGCAAGCACTTTAGTTTGTGTGAGGCAATCAATTCTGGTTACTGTTTTATTGTTATCTATCATTGCCAAATCTGACTCATCGTCCCACTCCTCCTACATAAAGTCCTTGAACTTCTTTGCTCTTTGCTCTTAGTCATTTTAAACCTGATTAACCCCTGATGACCAGATTGAAGTTGTACACTCATTTAAAGCTGCATAACAATGCTGCGCGATACATCCATATCCATGCACCTGTGACGCCATGCTGCACTATAATCATGAGGAGAAATGGAAATAATGCCTAAATGCATTAAACAGCCTTCAAAGGGTTAGGAGGTATTGCATTAACCCCACCCCTTCCACAAATAAAAGACTAGTCCTGACATTTATAGGAAACATGTTCAAACAGCCTCTAAGTCGTGATTGAGAAGAAATGCTAAATACTGCTTTACAAACCAACCACTCTTCTTAATCATCTATTATCTCGATGTGTGGTAAATCCGTTTTGATTATACCGCCGCCCAGTTCGACCACTAATTAGATGGATTAAATTAGCTGGCGCCTCATTAAAACAGAAAGAGCGAGGTAAGCGGAAAACCTGCTGTGCGTGCAGGAATTCTTACCCAGCAGGTTTAGTCATTCTAGGTCCACATAATGGTTTAATACTTGATGCACCTTAGTCACCATGATACATGAATGCAGCCCTGGCGAGTAACTCACCATGCCATGCTGGCCAGCCGACATATGCTGATGCATCACAACGACATAGAAACATAGATTTGAGGTACCATGCCGCCACCTTAGTGCAAGAAGGTTGTAACTGCATGCAATCAACAAGGTGAAAGGTACCTCCGTGAGGGTCTCATTGAAGGGCCAGATATCTTGTTGACCCAGATGCAGTTACAAACCTCTTGCACTAAAGCAATGATGGGGCCCCTAAACGGCATTCATTATGTCTCAATACTTTGCTTTCAATTGTTGCCTTGATGCAGCAATATAATGCTGGCGAGTTACTCACCATGCTGCAATGGTGCATCATGCCTACACATGATACCCTTGAGTGTAGGAAGAATATGTGGCAGCAATGTGCATTGCTCGTAACTAGAAAAGAAATAAATCAATAGCCTTGAGCAAGTCTAGCTTGTGGTCTGACATCAGCACTCCCTCACCCAGGTTATTCCAAGCCACTATTCGCATAACTCCCGCCAAAACTCCTCTATCCGCACCACACTGCCAAAAAAGGCGGGAAAGTTCCCGGACCAAAATGCAGTAGAAATGCAGCACTAAAGCAGCTGGGAAACAGTGTGGTGTGACAGTAGTGATTCAGTGTGAAAGCAGCATCAGAAACAGTATTGTATCAGCATCTACTGTCATTCTACTGCTCAGCACCACAAAACTTGCAGCAGTGTACAGTAGTAGAACAGTAGTATTAGCAGCATGCAAGCAGTATTGAATCAGTTGTCCCAATTATGTAAATTAGATGGCAGCATTTGAACAGTATCTACTTATTTAATGCTGCATGACCATATATGGGGTTGGGGCAGTGTTCAATCAGCACTACTGAATGGCTGCTGCTATAGCAGTAGTTGAGCAGTAGATCATACTGAAAACTACTGCTGGGGGCAGGTAGAAGCATAAAAGAAGCAGCCACTGTTCTAGTACTGGCACTACCAATGCCTCTCTAGGTGGTCCTTGCTGGATTTGAACTTGGGATCTTCTGATTACTCTACCAACGCATTAGCCCCCTGAGCCATCGCCCCATCAGCTATGTGGAGTGGTTACTACTTCCTAGTAGTGCATGCAAATCATGTAGGAGGGGGCTAGGGCAGTATTGATTCAGTAGTACTGGGTAACTCTTACCATAGCAAAAGGGTAAGAATAGACATATCTATAGAGTGCTTCTATAGTATAATGCCTTTCGGTTTACTGATGCTAAGGTGATGAGACAAGCACTTTGCAATTATCAATGATACATGGATACTATGTAAAAAAAAATGTCATGAGTGAGTGAGTAATGGTTGTTTAATGCCAAGCCGACAGCTAAGGTCATATTCATGGCGGAAAAAGTACATTAGACATCAAGTCACAAAGGAATACATGTGCCTGTGCCCGTGCATATGGACACCAGACATATGTAAGAAAGAGGGGACAGGAAAGAGGAGATTCAAGGAACGAATATGTGCCAGTGCCCGCGCATATGGACACCACCCACACTCAGAGAGGATAGAAAAGCAAGACATAGACCCCTTTTAAAGATGGCCTGGGGCTGGGCAGGCCCGAAAAAATGTCATGATGGGGACCAAAAGATTCAGTATATTTGTACCCTATATAAAGTGAGTGAGTAATTCCTCACTTTCATACACCCCAGCATCCATGTGTATCCATTACTGGCACTGAATGAGATATTCATATGCAAACTGGTGAAGTATGCTTGTCTCCACAAACACTGGATAGTTTCATTATTACATTACTGAATCTTTTGATTGCTGTTCACAACCTTATTGACATTCACACTATGGACTGTCTTAGGAGCATCAGGTAAATAATCCGTGAATGGACAGAGTCATACCAGTAGATGGTCAGTAGACTACTGCATCTATGCTGCTGCACAGAGTGTATAATTTCTGGAATCTATTAACATTCAGTTGAGAGTCAGTAGACTACTGATTCTAGTCTGAAGTGCAGTGCATATTCAGTTGATAGTCAGTACACTACTGAGTGTAGACTGAAAATGCAGTGTGGAGTCAGCTGTTTCAGAAGTATTTCAGCAGTACCTACTGCAATATGCAGTTGTTGATCAGCATATTCTCAGTAGCCACTGATAGGAAAAGTAGATACTGCCTTCTGGTCCGGGTTGATACATGGATCAACATCATATACCTTCACCATTGCAGGCAAAAAGTGTCTTATGGCTGCCAACCAACTGACTCTGTAGAATATAGACAATTACTCAAAATTTACAAAAGTTGGTACTGAAATACCTTTTCCTGCGAGACCTCTACATCTCTGCCTTTAATAGCACTACAAATTCATTTAGTAATTCTGCCTCTCATATATGAAACTTTCATCTTTTTTAAAACCACTAAAATGACTGAATATGAGGGGACCCATAGTCGTCTCCTATAACTCTTTTCGAGTTAATTATAGAGTCAACATGTTGCAGAATAGGGCTGCATTAAGGAAATAAAATTCCTTTTTCCATTAAAGAACAATTTTACCCTTTAAAGGGTTAAAGCACTGAAAAAAAAACTGTGATGATCTGTGCAGGTCATTTGATGTGGTTATTGGTATTAAAAAAAAAAAAGAAAAACAATGGGTAATGAGTGCCTCTAGCTCAATATGTGACACGATCTGCGAAAATGGGGCTTAGTGCAGGGGCGTTCTAAGACCCCTTATCCCAGTACATGAAAAAAAGTCAGATATTTAGATATAAAATCCACAACATGTGCCTATAATGTTTCATCACTGTAGGGCTTCTGATACAAAGGAATATAGTTTATCAATTTCACTTTCTACATTTGAATGATAGGAGAAGTCTGAGAATTCATATTCAATCTTTTAGTGGCTTGTTGTTGATATGTGATAGTAGGTATTGCTGCTGATAGTGTAGTTTGTATAAATTACTTCACCCCTGAAACCCCCACCATGCCTTACCCTATATCCTACACTAGAACCTTAGAGACCACTATTGTCCTATTAGTGCAGTCATTATGCCCTTTAGTTGGCGGTAACTGAGGGGAAGGACATTACCTTGGAGCCTATACTAGTAGATATATTCCTCTAAGGACCCCTACCAAAACTATAGGCAAGGGTCCTTTTTCTTGTTTTTTTTTCTTCCAATCGAAACTTTACTGGTTTGATACATGCACAGCACTGGCCAGGGTCTTTTTACCACTGGCATAGTGAAATATATTACAGCAATGACCATACACTTGTTTTACCAGTAATTCAACTTGAATATGATCAGGTATATTAACCCAGTACGGTCCATATTGTTGTGGTGTGAATAAGTATGAACACTCACTCACACACAACCTAGACCATGAAATAATACTTGGCACATGTATTGAAGTAAACCATTCGCAGTAATGTTTGATTGTATATGTGTATTATGAAATTATAGACTTTGTCTATGTGAGGGGAATGCACAGTGAATAATCTATATGTAAGAACAAGATATGTGCTTATGACTAAGTGCACTGAGTTCACCAGATGAACTGCTTCTCTGGCATGTGAGGTGGATGATGAGCAATCATGTACTGTGGGACTGATTCATATGTGTATAGCCCCATACTGATTCATGGGGATTTATAAGAGTGACTTTGCAGGACTGACTCATGTTGCATGAATAGATGGTGACACACAGGGATTTCCCAGAGTTACTCATGAGTGTATAAATAGACAGTGACTAACAGGGTTTTTCCCCATAGTGACTAAACCATGCATGATTCACACCAGGATGTGGGAGAGGCTTTGTCTTCCTATAAAAGACCAGTTAAACTCCTACTCAGAGGAGGGATGTAGTCACTTGCTCTGTTGGACTGGAGGCAACACTGTGTTACCATGACAGGAATAAGACTTGGATTATTGGCCTATGAACTCACAAATACCTACATTGAGATAGTGATGGTGAGATTGTCACTCTGTGGCTTCACAGCATTGGACACACTATATGACTATGGAGACTAGTGGGGACTCTGTATTTGGATTCAGCATGTATTGAGATGAGAGTATAATATCTGTGCATTCCCCATGAACATTACAGACTTTGACATTCATGTTATGTTCAAGGATGTTTGTTGGTATTTGTGGTTATTGTAATAAATGTATGAATAACACTTTACCTCTCAGGAGTGCTCTTTGTCTGGTACAGTGTGAGCATGTATTGGACATATACAACTAGTTTCCCTAACATCAAGCTCATCTACAATCTCGAAGACACAACCAAACCATTCGAGAACAATATACATGAATGCCACGCCGTCTACTACAGGTTACTGGTCAGACTAAGTACTACATTGATGCATCATAACAACCAATGTGCATGATATGTCATAGCACTAATTAACCCATACTGGGTTTCTGTAATGGCTCATTCAGTGCCCGGGTTTCAAATAACCATCAGTCCAGAAATGGCAGGTACAGGGCTACTGAAAAAAATTGAACGCGTGCTATAGAGCACTTATGGCCCAGGTCTTCCACCAAGTATCATAAAAAAAAAGAAATTAAACCTACCTAACTGTTGACACTATAGTGACAGTATGTCCAAGACATCAATGCTTAAGCCTATGAGAAATGCACCCATTATCGCTCGTATGTTTCATTGGCGAATAACTCCTCTCCTGGCGAGTTTAGCATTGCACAATACCAGCAGGTCTTGAATAAGGATCCATATTAACCATAAAAAGACATGAGACACTGTAATTCTCCTCCATTTTGTTATAATCCAGCAGTTTCGAAGGCACTGTGAGTCGATCGTCTTGCTGTCCGCCATTTTGGATTTTAATGTTCTGTGCGATGGAGAAATGATAGATTCTATCGATTTAACCTGAAATTAATGGCTTTTTAAATATAATCCATGCATGTTTGACAATATCAATTGAATTGAATCGAATATATTGCCTCAATTTACTTTTATATGAAAAATAAAAAAGCTTAAGACGGACCACTCTGTGCGCATGTCCGAACTTGCCTTGCTGGAAATGCGATAGCCATAACAAAAGTATGGCGGTCTGATTTACAAGGTTGGTCTATAAACTGTCTTAACCTGTCCTATACACAAATTAACCAACTTTCCCTTCATCTATCGCGTTATATAAACGGTCTTCCGCCCCTACCTGCTGAAAAAAAGGGTCTTAATTGGACAATTCCCATAGGAGCCCATGTGTTACGTCTATCGCGAAAATCTAGCGCACAATGCAATCCTATGGAACCTCATTTTCAAGAGAAAGTAAGTCAAACATGACAGGTTTTTTCTTCAGCTTTTTTCATAGGTAAAAAACTTTTTTTCTGGGAATTGTTACCATCGACAGAAAGACAAGGATCTAAGGAACATGCATCAATTTTCCATTAATTTCTAGACCCCTTCTTTCTATAAGCAATTCCCACTTAAAGTCAGCCATTTTGATCGATTAAAAATGCTGAAAACCCACCGTCAATGACCCAGGAGTACCTGGGCCAACAATCAATAGCATGAAAAACAGTATTCAAATAAGCGCCTGTCTCAACTATCGACTGGGGGTACAGAGGTATTGAAATCTATATGCACCCAGGTACATACACGGGCCAATACGGTTAACATGGGAGGCTGAGTGGTCCCAGAGCAATTTGTGCTGGGAGCACCTAATTCTGTGCTGAGCTACTCTAATCATGGCTGCTCGTGCAAAACCAAGTGCCTTAATTAACGCCCGATTGGATAATTAGCCTGGTACCCCGCATGGCTAAGCTGCCCTGGGATAAATGGGGTCCACAAGAGCCGGTTGCATGCCAACAGCTTATGTTCACATTTATTAAATAACAGCTATGTTTTAATCAGCGAATCGGTGATAATATGTGGTGACGGTGATAATATAGATATCTATTATGACACACCTGTCAAATTACTTTCAATTTCTACCCTAGTACATGCAGAGCACAAGTAATTTATACATGCTTTGGAGTATTATAGAACTTTCTAACACGCCTTGTCTAAAAATTGATAAGTCTAATAAAGCAATATATAGGACCAACTTACCATGAAGAAGAATGGGTAGGCATTGGGTCCCAGTTTCTTAATGAGTCGCTCCTGGAGCCGGGACAGTGGTTTCTGCTGTTCCTTGATGGGTGGGTAGACCTGCTGGGAGGCCAGGAACAGGTCCTTTCTGAAGGTGAGCCCGAGCACGTCAAGGTCCTCCCGACCATACCGGAACGCCGCCAGCACATGCGCATACACCTTGCGGTCTTTGAGGTACTCCGGGTCAACCAAAACAACGCCATCTGTACGGAGAAATGAAAATATGTTAGATTTAAATTCAAGATGGTTACTGATGGTACAATATTGGCCACAATCTTTTGTAGTCATGGTAACCATCTGGCATTTCACGATTTTCTTCAAAGGTCACTGAGTGAATGCACTGGGCTTCTGAATTGCATTATGTGTCCTATTTTTTTCCTTCCCCAAATTTTCTTATCAGGGCTTTCGGGGAAAAGAACTATAATTTCTTGGAGGTGAAAAAGAAATGAAAAGATACCACTAAAGTTTATGTCTACTCATGTTAAATTCCCTCAAAAACATTTACTCGTATAAAATTCCCTTAAAACATATTTCCAATCTTCGTACCAGCATTACCCTGTTACGTAAAAGCATTTTTTTTTCAGGCTTAAGAGAATTTTGCTAAAAAGGTACCTGGCTGGAGAATTTTTCTACCTGCAGCAAGGCCATATAATATTGCGATGTGATGCTGAGTACAAGGTATTTGATGGTGAATCTGTCGGTGCGTCACTAAATCATACAGGTGTGAAGGCCATACTCTTTACAAACATGGTCATATTGACTATGACGTATGTGATGGTAATGATTATACCGGCATATGCCTAGATACATGTAGAAAGGTCATACACTGACGTACCGTCTATGACGTACTAGATTGACTCCCACAAAGCTGGACTAAATGTGTGTATTAATCTATTACATTTTTTCATCGTTCAACACCATTATGCGCCTCTCGCATAATCTGCATGGGGTACTTCAGTAACTCAAATCTAACATAGCTAGTATATCACTTACAAAGCCAGGTAAAGGCTTATAAGTTTATATCCCTACAGCACTTGCTCCACTGCTGACAGTCGAATTTTTGCTAATCCGACCAATTTTTTCTATAATTCTGCAATTTCGAAATCGTCAATTAGCAAAAATGCACCCGACCGACGGCAGTGGAACCAAAGCTTACCCGGACCAAAGCCTAATGTATTCCTTCATCCAGACCCCAGCATTAAGGCATTATATAAATCTAGCTCTCTTCTTTTTTATCTTTAGATTTTCATCATTTTTATCAATTTTTGGCCAAACTTATTAGAATTACCCATTAGCTGGAGAGCATTTGTGTGTATGTGTGACTAGCAGCAGGTAGGAAGGTCAACACCAATGCCACCTGGCGGATTAGGCACGGCTCACTGCACTGATTCAGGGATGAGCTGGGGGCAGGTCGATGAGAGATAATCCACAGGATAATCTCACATACACCTACCTACCTGCATATCTCACCCCCCACTCTAAGGGCTCGCCCCCTACCTGTTACAGCTAATAGGCGAAACTAGCACCCTTCCCTAAATAAGAGACAACCCCTCCTTGTTCTCTTACTTTTACAAGACAATTTCTATTTGCAGGCAGGTAAACCCCAAACTACCATGCCATATTAAAAACCGAAAGAGTCTACAACAAAGAAGGGGTCTATCAGAAAATGGCACTTAATAATGCACACCCCAAAACACCTATTTCATCCACCAGCAGCATGAAGGACAATATCTAATCTACCTGAGCACGGACAACAACTGTGGAAATCCAGAACTACGTTTCAGCATTTTGCCTAGTCAGCGACATGTTGGTATTAGTAGCGAGGTGCGCAGATACACACTAATCAGGGCAATAATGCACCACTGCCACCTGGTGGGTACCATGCCAGATAATTGGGATTTTCTAATTGGATTACATATGGACTCCCACCCCCCCCCACCCCCAGAAAAAAATAAAGGGCAAAAACATATCTGGTAATCTGTGCTACTTTTGAAAATTCAGCCAGAAAGGATGACATTTCAATATGTTAAAGGGGGGCTAGCACAGCTAAGACATACCCGCTTTAGCAAGCCACGTGTCCACCCCTTGACCAATCAGGGTGCCGCAATTATTCCGCTGGGTCCCGCGAATTCATGAACGATCTTTTGGCAGGAACCCATGTTGAAATTGTTGGCCCCCTTTAATGATATATACCGGTATTCTGTAGTTGGACTTTTTAGTAATTTTGTTTTATGTTCATCTCTTGATATAAGATGTTTCCTTGTTTGACCCATTAATTCAGGCAGAATTTAACAGTCAGTTTGGCATTTTTGTAGGCGTGCCTGCACTCGATTCTGCATTCAATAGTAATTTTACAGTGATAAGAGCTTTATTCATTGTAACTTGACTTACCTATAGGATCTATGTGGGTCAGGTGGTCTATGAAGTCTCGTTTCCCTAGGTATACTGTGATCTGTAATATAAAAGAGAAACAATTGAACTCCACTGATAACTTCTACATTCAGGGTTGTCAGTTTAAACAGACCATTACGGTATGTGATGAATTCATGCCCTCCATGAGAAATTTGGCTTCTTCCATTGCCAGCACTACTTTACTGATATTGCAATATATAAAAAAAACTAACAATAGCATTGCTCTTTCTAGCTAGTTTATAGCATGTTAACATACCATACTTCCATTTGCATTATGATATAAGTCTACCTCCCAAAACCTTTGATGCCTCTCATTCAGGACAGCGATGCCATTACAGCACTATATAACAACGACATGCCTTATATTCATAAACCGGCCCACCTCATCGTATTCCAGGCACATCCTAGCTATCTGCCTGACATAGTGAGAGTGTTCATAAACCGGCCCACCTCATCGTATTCCAGGCACATCCTAGCTATCTGCCTGACATAGTGAGAGTGCAAGTAATGTAGATTATGAGGGGAACTCACTTTGTGGCATTGTTTCTCGAAAGACATGGGCACCATATATTTACTCTTCTTATGATGCGCAGATACAGCGTTGGTGCGTAAGGTGCATCAGCAGCATAGATGCATTATGCTGAGCGTTCAGTAGTGTATTATCAACACCAGAGGATTTGCATGATGTACTCACTGGTGGGTTGCTTTCCAAGGCTGCAATGATGGTTTAACCCTCCACCCACTGGCCATGGCCAAAGAAGGGTTAATAATAAGGGTGTGTAGTGGGAAATCTGGGGGGAGCAGAGGGTTAAAACTACCAAAGAGCATTGTGTGTTATAGTACCCTGCAGGTACACAGTTCAATATCTATGATGCAGTAGGAAATATTAATGTGTCCCAGAATGCATTGTTGCTATGGGCGATAATAGGGGTAGGTAGCATTACAATGGTGTTCTATAGTCTTCTCATGCCCCATGTTGCCAACACTCCATTCCCCAACTCTCATTTTGTCGCTGCTGTTAAATAATGCATCACAAAGCAATCATTTACCAGCACCACTATCGCGATATGAAATATTTCCTGTAGTCTGGACTCCCAATCACACTGCAGTTTATCATATCAGCCTAGCACTATGTCAATTTACCTCTCCTCACTCAGAATTCAATCACTCTAAAACCCATTCCTGTAGATAAATATCTGCTATATTGGTTGGTGGTAATTCAGCAATGACAGAAGCGACAGCGATTACCGAAAGCTAAAATAATATTCAGTACCAATCAGTCAAAGACAGTATTGCTGTTCGCTGATTGCACAGGAAAATTACTTTTGTTGGGAACAATTATTGCTTGGAACCTGCGAGTGGCCATTGACTATATAAAGTAAATGAGGAAAGTGAGACCCAGGGAAGTGGTAACCATGGTAACCAGGATGGTAACCGACAGGTCCCCATCTGGATGCTGGTTAATTGCCTATTTCTGTTTGAGCTGTCCTTTCAAAACCACCGTCAATATTACATGTGGTCTTACAACCTGCACTGTTTAGGGCTCTACAGGAAATTTTAGTAGTAACCTTTTGTTTCTAATCCTAGGGTGCAGGGAGGTAAGGTACCCTAGGATTACACTGAAATAGGAAGGCTCTTCTTCTGGTTAAGCACTGGCTCTTTCAATCTTTAATGAAAACCCTGGTCAGGTGCCCATGGTTTCTACCTATAAGGACCTTTTTTGAATAAGGCACACTTCTTTTAGGACACTCTTATTTTATAAAGTAACGTTGGGACTGCCTTTATATATGAGATATCCTTTGATAGCTCTCATTCTAAAGTCAGATCCAAAATTTACCAAAAATCACTTATCTATATGAATTCTAAATACGCATAATAGACGCCATCACGCATCAGCCTACAATTCAAGGTAGTCGCGATGGTGCCCTCGCCAGGCCCCCCCCAATGAAGATTTGCTTCCTACGCCTCTGCTTATAGGGCCTGATGGATATGAGTATAAGAGCTCTAACTTTATTTGTTGGAAAGACAAACACTTCAGGATAATTTTCATAACCATTTTCTGATACCCCCTCCAAGTTAGCCTCCTATAGCACAGATCATAGAAAAAGTCAGAGGTTGCACAGGGGTCTAAGTGGACGACTCATGGTCACTTTACCATATACCCTTAAGACTGCCCGGTGACCACCCTTTAAGGGCCAAAGGAACAAAAAGCCCTCAGACAGCATATGACTGCCTACTTCATTTCACCTAATGCAATCAGACACTTCCACCAGTCCCCTGGTATTTCTACATATCAAGATATACCATAGGTTTGGACTAGGTACCAGTTTGCCTGTCAGTGAAATCAGCAGAACCCATTTCAGACTGGCTATGAAATCTACCAAAGCACAAAATACCACCATAGAAGCCAACAGGAAAATAAAAACCTGGTTGGAAGGCGGAAAGCTCCATCCTACGACCTGATTGTTCATCGACTCCAACCCAAAATGAGGTTAGGTTACATCTACACATTTGTCAAGGAAACATGGTTTGTAAACGACAGGCCCCATTTGGATGCTGTTAATTCCCGGTTTCTGCTTAAGCCGTCCTTTTAAACCCACTCTCAATATCACATGCGGTCTAACAACCCGCACCTGAGATGGCTCTACTGGTGGAGGTAACCATCTGTTTCTAATGTCAGGAGCTGTGGTAGTAAGGTACCCTTGGTTGAGGTGTTCTATTATAGGGCAAATTAGCCTAAAGACGGCCACATACCTTGAGATGTCCACCTGCAGAAAATGGCCATAACATTCGGTCTGCTAGTGAATCAACATTACCAACTGGTAGATTCAATGCTTATCAACGATTTCATAATGTTAATGCAGGAGTAAGTCCATTTTTTCATGGCAAATAGTATGTGGCCGTCTTTAGGTTAATCTAGTCTCTTTGTCAGGCTCTACTTCTTGTAAAGTGCCCTGTTCTCATTCTATAAGGAGACCCTTAGTAAGGTGTCCTAGGTCTCTACCTTTCATTGTAATCATTAAATGTAATGTTACTTTAATACTGTCTATATCAAGTGTGGCTTCTATCTCTGCTTTTGCGAGGCACTATTGATTGGGTTTCTACCTTTAAGGACTAAATAAGCCCTCAGACAGCATATGACTGCCTTCTTCATTTCACCTAATACAATCAGACACTTCCAGCAGTCCCCTGGTATTTCTACACATCAAGGTATACCATAGGGTGGGCAAAGGTAGAAGTCTGCCTGTTAGTGAAAGCGACAGACCGGTTATTAAATCTACCAAAGCGCCAAACACCAATATAGGAGTCAACAGGGAAAAAAATACCCCTGTCGGAAAGCTTCATCCGGGGATCTGACCATGCATCAAATCCAACCCAAAACGAGGTTTGGCCAAGACTCCCACATGGTTGTCATGGAAACACGGGACGGCATTAAGTTCATTGCCATGGTAAGAGACTGACATGATCTAGTCTCCATTAGCTCACCCACCGCCTGCTGTCACAGCGCATACAGGTAGGCGGGTATAGGAGGCTGATGACATGTAACCATGGGAACAGGACAATGTGTCACATGTTTAAAAACACTTAGGACAGGTAGACATTAGTGTGGCTTAACACTCTAAATAACTCTTAAACCTCTACAGGTAGCTGAGCACTTTCATGCGATACTGCGCTTTTCGGTATGATGCATGAAAACTGCCCTGAAACAGGTGTCAAAGGCTTGCTGTAATATTCATTGACTCCCAAATTGCGGCATGATGCATCAATGCAGTGCTGAAGTATTACCCGACAGCACTGTATTGATGCATCATGATGAAAACCAAGCATTTAGGTATCATGCCGCCATTAAATGGCTGTAAAGCTCTCATTAGAGAGTCCTTTATAGAATGGCAGGTAAACTGTAGTGCCTATAGAATCCAGGCTAACAATGCCTAAGTGATAATGTCTGATGTACATTTGTAGTAACCAAAGGCTTGGATTAAACTCCAAAATTCATTACATTATCTTAGGCTGCTTTTAAAGGGTGAAAAGGTATAGACGACAGTGTGCGACAGGAGCATACAAGGCCACCATTTACAGGACGAGTCCTACACAGTATTGTACATATAGCGACTTAGCAGGATTAATTATCAGCCAGTGAAATAATCCCAACTATTCACTGCGGGCTTCTCAGGGGGCAACTAGTACCCATCTGATAGCTCTTATTTGTGATAACTTGCTAGTAACAATGGTCACGCCCATTGGACGATCCACTACCTCAGTATACCATCAACTTGTGCCCCAGACTACAACACAGGATACTAGTCCATCTTCATACCCCAGGGGGCACTAACACAGCCGCCATCTATAAGACATCTCTGTCCTTTCTGCTCTGCTATTTATGATGAAGCCTCAGGGTTATAGGCCGCCAGGGGGAAGCACTATAAACCAATGCGACAATTCCTTACATTGACTGCAGAATTCTGTGAGTGCAAGTAGTACCCATCATATTGTCTGTTATCAGTGCATATCTTCCAGAACCAGATCAACCAATGGCAGCATACACTAGGGGTCATGCAAATAAGGAATAACCACTTTCCATGCCAGCATTCAGTGTGTCCCCTACCACGCTACGAGCATAAGGTATGCCATTTGATCTAACTAATGCAAGATAGGCAAAATTCATACTAATCTATTATAACCTTTCAATAAATGATAAGTTACTGAGAGTTTTTTTCTTTTCAAATCGCATAGAAAACACTTCGTAGACTCCACGAATAAAGGGATCTATTGGTTCTAGCCAAATTCATGAAGGGAATTCGCATTCTCAAAATAGTACATTGCAGCAGGAAAAGTAGGGACTCACGCAAAAGTAATTCAATTGACGAGACTTTACTCCTTAGGGCATTGCCCTCTAGGCCTTACACGTAGAGCACAGCCAGATCACATCCAAAGCACACACACATAGAGCAGTGACAGGTCATTGTACCCTCACGGTGGGGCCAAAAAAAAAAAAAAAAGGTTTGTTTCCAGTCACCCAACCGACCCTAGCAAATCAGGGTCTTTTTTTTTTGATTTTGAGGAATTTTGTCTCATTTTTTCATATGTTAAAAATTTTTTCATTACATTTTGATGATTTTTCCTGTATCCTTTTCATTATCTTCCCCTATCTCACGGCTCTCGTTTCCCGTCATTATTTTACAATGAACCCAAAGAATTTGATATATCTATTGATATGTGCCCTAACATTTCCTATATAAATGTAAAAAAAAAAATCCAACCTACCGACCCTACCTGTTCAAGTCATTTTACTGGAAACACACCTTTATTTTTTTTTTTTTGGCCTGGGCAGTATTGGTCCTGAGAAAAAATTTCCTGTGTTCACTTTCCCCTCACAGTAAGAGGTAGGACGGACCGCCTTCCGGCTCACGCCATTTGCCCAGGGCCACTTTAATGGCGGAATGATGGCTTTAGGGTCATTGACCGTTGCTATCACGATGTACCAAGGCCCTCTATTGGTCGGGCTTGGAAGTGATTAAGTAGAGGAATCCATGAAATGTCTAGTTAGAAGTCCCTAAATATATGTATTGCATAGGAAGGTATGGGTTTTTGGAACTTCTAAATTCGTAAAATCCAGGAAATACTTCGCCAGGGCTGTACTTTACAGAATTGTGATCCCTGGGGAGTGTCCTATTTAGGGCGCATCAATGTGATTGAGCCGTGTTTCAGGGCCAAAATAATCACAGTGAGGAGAAAATTGTAGAAAAGATCTATTTCTATCTTGTGCTATAGGCAAGGAGCGGGGATATATGTACTGTCATGGCATATTTATGTTCCCGTGAAATACTGTAGTAATCCTTGCCAATGAAACGTAAATTCTCGTAAACTATAACAGGGATGTAAGTCAGAGTGTATGAAAAATTCTGAAGATACACATAGAAGTTCTGAATTAATTGTAAAATATTGCAAGAAGTTTATCTGAGAATAGAAATCTGTGGAAATCTATAGGCATCTCTAAATTTGAAAATTCTGAAATCAGACAAAATTCTTAAAAAACTTACATCCCTGCTATAAATAGGATATTCTGTGATGTGAAGGAAAAGGTGATTCTACACGGTAGACAAGCTTTAGTAGGTTATGGTACTGAAGGATGATTATATAAAGCCATGTGACAGAAACGCTGACGTCAGCAACTTCCATTACTTAGCCCTGTGAGAGCAGCATGGTGCTTAAATGTATCATGACCTTTGTCTGTCATGATGCACAGGGAGCAACATACACGTGCTGCATCCATGTATCACCATGCACACCTCATGTGATTGATGCACTCCTGAAGGGTCGGCATGATGCACCAATGCAGTCATACCAAGTAACATAAACCTTGAGGCATCATGTGCTCTTTAAAGGGTAAGACTACATCAAAGAACCATGCCTCTCCCTCCATCACGAAGGGACCTGATGCTAAAATGGGGAGGCATGTATGATAGATTCATATTTAGCAGGAGGGGGCTATAAGGGCGACCCTGGATCTTACCCTTTCAGTACAATATAATGCCTCAGGGCTTCATGTACCTTTTTTCATCTTATTTTGCTCTGAAAAAAAAAATGCAAGTCTTGGTCTGCTCAACATTGCTTGCCTGGTGTGCGTATCTCCACGCCATAGACAGCATGATACATACATGCAACACTGGCGAGTTACTCACCAGGACTACATGCAGGCATCATGCCTCTTAAAGACCCTCAGATGTCTCCTGATAAAAGGAGAAAGGTAGAAGAAGCCTGACTACTAGAATCCTGCTGGTTTATAGCAATGCAGCATGACCATGTCCAATTTCTTTTCTCCACGTACAAAGCTGTCTTTATCACCTCTCCCTGACCACTGCTGCTAAGTGAACCCCTCCCACTGTGACCCTATATCACAGTCTTACTCCACATGAGTACACCCCTTCCTTCCCTGCATCCCGTCACGAGATGCTAGGTGACCAAAGGGAGAAGCAGTAGTTTCTATAGGTATAGCATTATTTTTAGCCACTGGTGGCAAGCTTGTGTATCCCGATAGGTAATTTATACTGGTTTATATCTTAGACCAGGGATGGAAGTCACTGAGCACAGAAATCCCATGAAATGGTCAAATAGAAACCCTTACATATAGGAATTGTATATGAATGAATTGGTCCTTAGAATCCATGAAATCAGAGAAACCCGAGGACTTCCATCCCTGTATCTAAGATTGTTCTTGGACAGTGATACCTCTGATACCAATAGGATATGCCACGGCCTGCTGGACATAAAGTAGGAAAACCCTTTTTTCTGGATCAATTTATTATAAAACCACTTCCCATTGAAGTAGGACAAAGCGGAATTTCAGGGGCGGCACTCCAGCAGGGGCATATTTCAACACTGCTGACGACAGCAGAGGGCATTTATAAATTGTCAAGAAGCCTATAACTGCTTTGATTACTATGGCTGCTCGACCAAATCCTACATGCATGAATTACATGGCGACTGATCTCTCGTGTCTCTCTACAAATTATCAGTGTATACATTTCAGATCGTCGGCTTTATTGAAATAGACCCCTGGTCTCTTTATGGTCAGTGCGTTGCAGGGTCCCTCTCTACCCTCTCCCTGACCACGTAGGCCTAAAGTAATCTGCCACCTCTATTAGCCTAAATAAGTCACGTCACCTGGACTTGAATTTGAGAGTCAGCATGACAGTTTTTGTTGATACAATTCATATGCCACCTTTTCTACTGCAATATATCAGCCCCCCAGCTTCAAAATGTAACATAAGCCATTATAACCAACCTCTGATAGACCACACACCTTTGAGAGCTTCACCATCAGCTCAGAGGTCTACTTTGGACATCTTTACCAACCTCGTCAATAACTGAAAGATAGAGCTTCGACTAGGTCAGAGCCGGTGGCTCATAAATTACAGCTGCTATAAAAAGTCTTTAGCCTCAGGCCTAAAAAGATTGTTGTGTTCAGGTAATGGGGTCGAAAAAAATGAGGGTAGGTAGGTAGGGAAATTTCTTTTTTTTCGAGAACTTTTTTAGGTCGGCTGTAAATTTTCGCAACTATGCGATGCGAATTTGATCAGCGATATCATGAAAATAAAACTTCCATGTCTCGATATGTGCCAAAATATAAGATTTCCCCCTGAAATGCCGCAAAGTTTAGAGAGTCAGTATGTTTATGCGTCGCCATGCTGCATGAACATTATAGTTCTTGGTGCATCGGTGCATCATAACAACTATGTACTCATGAACAGGTCACCAAAGCTGTATCTGTGCATCACGAAGGGTGCCTGAGAGATGCATTATACCTTTAACAACTCTATAAGTCTCCCAGAAAAAACGTGCAGGCTAGTATTCTATCCTTCTTCCACTCCCATCCAATCTCTTACCAAAAATGGGGGGATCAAAACTGATCGAATGAGCTCTCAGCTAATAGACAGTACAAGCATGTATTAAGGATATGAAAGCCTCGTACCTAGGCTAGATTCTTTAGGGCTGTTTGGCCCCTTAGAGGCTTTAGACTCCTCTTAAGCTTCGTGCTCATTTATCATCATTAGTGTCACCGACAACTTTTTATCAACAGGGGTCAAGGTGGCCTACGTCTTGGCATTGTATGCGGGCAATTTCCCTCCCACGCAGACCATTTCAATATTAATATATCAAAGTACCCATATAAACTTTATTTATTGTTACTGAAAAGAAAAATGTTTGAATATGAACAACTTGGCAGACATTCCGGCAGAGGCCCTACGTCGACCATTAGATTATATACGCCGGTGTCATTTCGACAACACTAGAGATCATGATGAAATAGTTTCATAATAATGATGCCACAGTCAGATCTTCGCCATTCCACTCACTACAACAGAGACCAAGTTGGACACAATAATAATCAGTTAACCACATTTCTTTAAAATTTGCTTACCCAACTGGTTTGAACTGATATTGTGGCAAGCGAAAAGTCAGAGTAAATTACTGAACAGTGCGAAATGCAATCTCATGATCATGAATTAGATGACACTGTCAGTGTTAAAATTTGAGAATGGATTTAACTTTGTTATCGCACTTCTGTTTTCACTTGGTATTACTGTTATCTTGAATCTGGCAGTAATGGAGTTTTAACTATTCAAATGTTGCATAGCGCTTCAATGAAAAATGCCAATCTCTTCATTATGCACGGATATTGCCGTCATCAGGGCAAACCTTTATCCACGCATCATGCCTACTGGGAAGGGTTGATGCACTCCAATGAGAGTACTGCATTGGTGCATCATGACGGCAGAGTATCATGCAGGGATGCCACTCACTGATCCCCAAAAATTCGGAAATCTCAATTTTCTCAATTTACAAAAAGGAACACCCATAGGAATGAAAATCGAAAATTCGGAATTCCTTAAACGTTAGGAAATTTGGCATCTCTGATCATGCCACCCTTGGAGGGTTACACCAGCGGCGTCTGGTAGCCACAAAATGGTCTGGGTGACAGATAGCAATATTGTGATAACATCTCCTTGTTTTCACAACATTTGGATTTAATACAATATCAATCTTCTAAATGGTAATGGTAATAAAAATAAATCGTTCAACATACAACAATAATCACACTGGATATTATTAATCAACATTTAGTCCTAATGAAAATCAATATTTAGTGTTTTTTAAGCACATTAACATGTCCTAGGCTAAATGAATAATGTGGGGATACTTGGATACTTTCTGCAATCCAATGGCATTATGTTTGAAATGTACGTTTAATGGGGCTGACACAAACAGATGACGTCTGGAATATGACTCCCTCTAGACCTGTCTTTTACAGCTGCTACGATCTCATGGAGAACTATAGACAGTACTACCACCTAGGGTAAATTAACCATTTAGAGACAGCAAGATGCCCTCAGAGTGGTAGGAAGCAAATCTTGATTGGGTTGGAGCCTCGCTGCAACCATTATGAATCATTCCCTTGAGCGCGCTTACAAATGTATGCCTAATAGAATTTGTAGTTTCTGAGCATTGGAACGTATTTAATGGCCTTTGGCCTTATTAGAAGACAGCCCTCCCTTTCCCTATTCTGCTACCATATCAAATCTGAGAGGAGAATTTTGTGGGTTTTTTTTTTTTATGATGGGGTGTTGGCAAAGTTGGGTGGGGGGTAGATATATGCTTAGTATGGAGGTCCAGTGGGTCCATCGCTTGATCTTTGTTAAGAGTATGCAAGCTTTGAATTGGAACATCATGCTGACACTTCAGTAGCCTTCATATCAAGTGGCACATTATACGAGGGCGCACGCCCCTTTCTTTTTGTTTGTATTAAACACTTTATTTTGCTAGACCCTAAATTCTGTTGTTTTTTTTTTAAAGTATGAAAGGGCATATACCCCTCCTTTTGTGTCCCCCCCCCCCCAATCCTGGACCTCCCTACTGCCAGTCCAATGGAAGGCTGGCAAGTAGAGTCGCTACTAACAATGTTTGGAACATGAACCTGGAGGCCTAATGCAGACGTGTTAGATAGGCTGCAGACTACACGTCTACCCATCACAGCAAGCATCAGACGTGTTCAGAGTATAATCTTGCACAACCTTTCCACGACAGGAAATTTCCTGAACTTTTTCAAAGGGAAGTAAATGTAAATTTATAGGGGAATGTCGTGAAAAGGAATAGGATCTTTCCTGTGAAACTCAGATATAAAACCATGTCAATGACGTCTTACAGGTATTGTAGGTTAAATATTGACATTATTATTTTGAACATAGGCGTGGAACCTTTGAAATATCTCGGTTAATGAAATACCTTTTTGGTTCTCACACTGATCTAAGTGTCAGAGATACCACTCACTGGCCGACAAAAACCAGGAACACCGGACTTTTGGACACATTTTCCCAGGAACTTAATATAATTTAATGCAGGAATCTTAGAATGAAAAGTGGCATCACTGAAGTGTTAAAATGTCGTTTGAAGACTCTTTATTCTTTTCATTGGGACATATTCATGACATAAAGGTGATTCATACGGGGTCTCTACTGATGTGGCAGTTACTACATCAGTAGAGACATGGAGATTAGACATAAAGATTAGACCTATATAGCAGTAACTGAGCTTGTATTTTATGTGCAGTCCGTATGTACTATTCATGCATTGAAAAAAGATGATCAGTAACTTACCTTTGAATTTGGGCTACTTTTCTTGAAGACTCTGAAAGATACAAAGGAGGAATTTATTAAATAAAGGTATTTAATGATAAGGTAGGCACATAAATTGGCAAACACATCAGGCTTGTATTGCAACATATATATATAGGCCTGTCTGCACACGGTAAAGGCTGTGTCTTTGAATACGTAATGCCTGAACAAAGCCGTAAGTATCCAGCTGATATAGTATCATACTTTATATTAACTTGGGCGATGATGATGGCTTTCTGGAGAAGCCCCTTCAATATGAGCCCTAAATATTAAAAGCCTATTTGATATTCCATAAATGAAGAATCCGATTCAATGCGGTTGGCTATGGTTATATGGCATCATCTTAAACCTGTAATGTTTGTCATACGCAACCCTTTAAAGGCCGATAATGCGTTAATGTACCATTCCTATTGGTCGCCACGATGCATGAATGAAGCCCTGGTGAGTAACTTGCCAGGCCTGCATTCATGCTGCATGCTCTCCCAGAGGGTTGGCAAGATGCTCCAATGAAGTGCTGGTGAGTCTGAAGTGCTGGTGAGTCTGAAGTGCTGGTGAGTCTGAAGTGCTGGTGAGTCTGCTCGCCAGCACTTCATTGGTACCTCATGACGACCAATGGGCATGATGCATTCCTGTAGGCCCTAAAATGGTTAAGGAGCCATATGTTCCAATGCAGCACTGGTGAGTAACTCGCCAGCAATATGTGAGTGGATTATGCTACGATTCGGGAGTCTATCCATCTCATGAGGCCAGCACGATACCTGAATCTATTGGTGAGTTACGCACCACGACTACATTAATTTTATTAAAACAGCCGTGAAAGAATAAAGTATTACAGGGCCCCTGAAGTTATCAACACCATTTTACAAATCGCGAGAGACCTTTAGGCATATCAATGTTTTCAAGTAGTAAAAGAAAACTTGGGACAAGGAAATCCAAGAATTCTATCCCTTCATTTTACAACATACATTAAAATAGGCATTTTGTCCATAATGCACCTCCTCACACAATGAAAGACACAGAACCCATTTTCTGAAGCGTCTTGTGTTGGTGACGTCATATATGGTTCTATATTTTGGCGGGAAATGACCCAGATGTCGTCTGCTCCTGACGTCACAACTTACAGCAGGTCGTCTTTGTTTGTCCTGTTCTTGTAGCTCTCTGACATTTGTTACTGACATTAACCCTTTGAGGTCCATGTCGTGCCTCCCGGGTCATGGATCTTTGCCATGATGCACCAATGCAGCACTGGCGAGTCTACTCCCCAGCACTGCATTTGTGCACCGTGCCATCCCTTCTGGGGGTTATAAACCGTTGGTATGATGCATGAATGCAATTCTGAGGAGATAGTTACTCCAGAGGACTGCTTCTAAAGAAAAAAGGCATAATGCATAAAGACACTATGAGGCACTTAAAAGGTTAAAATGGGGTGCTCCAGCATGCTTCTTTATCACCTAGCAGTGTCAGACTATGGGTGGTTTCCATACAAAGACTTCACGTCCTACCCAAACCAGTATAAGTGAATGTCAGGCATTGCTAACAAGGGGGTCATAGAGGCAGGGGACGGGGTGTGGACAGAAAGGGTCATGATAGATACCCACCCGCTGAGATTAGAGTTACAAAACAGGCATGTACAAATATTGAAAATGGTGCTAGATGCCTGTGGCGTTTAGTTTTTTTTACTGCATTTGTGAGATTCAAGTCAATCTCTAACAGGCGTCACTCTCCTAGTACAGGTTGGGTACAGATACCACGTAGGTTGTATAAAACGGTGGTTCCATTAAAGGCATATAGTCACAGTCAGAAAAGTCACTTTTTGACTGTCCAGGAATGAATGTGGACTGTTGAACGCGCCTTCACCAAGAACGTCCTCTCAGAGTTGCCTGGTGCAATTTAACATGTCCCTACATTAAGTACTATCACTGGCAGGCAGAGTTGCCTGGTACAATTCAACATGTCCCTACATTACTATCACTGGAAGGCAGAGTTGCCTGATGCAATTCAACATGTCCCTACACTACTATCACTGGAAGGCAGAGTTGCGTGATGCAATTTAACGTGTCCCTACATTAAGTACTATCACTGGCAGGCAGAGTTGCCTGGTACAATTCAACATGTCCCTACATTACTATCACTGGCAGGCAGAGTTGCCTGGTACATTTCAACATGTACCTATACTACTACGACTAGCAGCTGCCTGATACAATTCCACATGTCCCTACACTACTATGACTAGTAATTGCCTGATGCAATACCACATGTCATTATACTACTATGAGTAGCAGGTTAGGCTATCCCATACTATGGGTCACCAAAAGTTTGTCAAAAACCTTAGTTCTGGGTATGGGAAAGAGTTTCAGGAAGGAGTTTCAGAGTGGGGAGGGGGAGAGAGGCAATAGGGATGTTTTTGGTAGAAAATCAATGGTCAAGTTCTTGAAAACGAGCCTGAACTATCCATATCATTCCTGATTAAGCCAGGAAGGATGACCCATCTCCTTAATATCGTAGAAACTCCAACTGTGGGGGCGTAGCTTTTCCCTGGGTGGGGGTTCTCCACCCAGGGAAAAGCTACGCCCGAATTTAACTTTCGGCACTTCAAAAGTGGCCTATATTTACAGTATAACATATTGTACTTCCGGATAACCCGGAAGTCATACATTCTAGACTATTTGGAAAGTACATATTTGTACGTCATTATCTGTTGATAGTAATGAATTTAGTAGTAGCTGCTTTATATTAAATTTACTCTGCTCTCAAACTGAAAAAAAAAAACACATCACTTTAAACACGTGTCGGAATCTACTCAAAACGCATCTTTTCTCTCAGATATCTGTGACCATCATTTAGCTTCAATTCTTAAGTCCAT